>CM076081.1:2481942-2781942 GCA_038088235.1 Zacco platypus | reverse complement strand
TGTTAAACTAATCAATCAAACAACGTCTTAAAGGGTTAGTTTACCCAAAAATGAAATTTCTGTCATTAGTTACTCTCCCTCGTGTCGTTCCACACAGTAATATTTTGATGAATGTCTGTCTGAGAGGTTTCTGTCCCTCCATACAGATCCAACACAACTACCACTGCAAGATCCAGAGAGGAAGTAAAGACATCATTAAAGTGTCTCCAGTGGCTTCAACTCAATTTTATGAAGTGATGCGGGTGCTTTGTTTGTGCGAAAAACCCCCATAATTTACCACTTTACTTATAAAAACATTGATCTGCAATGTGCGTTAACAAGAGCTTCACGACGCCTGCATTCCGTTCACACGAGAGCTGACGTTGTCGCTTTGGATAATATTATTTTGTAAATAAAGTGGTAATTTATGTTTGTTTGTTTTTTGCACAAACTCATGAAATTGAGTTGAAGCCACTGGAGACACTTTAATGATGTCTTTACTTCCTCTCTGGATCTTGCAGTGGTAGTTGTGTTGGATCTCAGTGGAGTGACTGAAACCTCTCAGACTTCAACAAAAATATCTTCATTTGTGTTCTGAAGATGAACGAAGGTCTTACGGGTGTGGAACCACATGAGGGGGAGGAATTAATGATGAATGAATGATGAACTTACACTTTAATCTCTGTATTACGCTGGGTTCACACGCGCTCTGGTGTTCATGGCTAATATTTGAAGCTCATGTTCTCATTGGTCAAGCACACCGCTGAGAATGGTGGCAGATGTTTTATTTTTGCTTGAACAGACCGTTTAAGAAGCAACGAAACACCTGCTTGATAAAAGCAAGATGAAGAACCCTCCAGAAAGACTGACCGTGTGACCTGATAAAAGTCCAGTGGGAACACATTAGGTCCAGGAGCCTGACCAGTCTTCATAAAAGTCTTCTCAATAACAATTTGTTTTGCCCAGTAAAAAATGTTCAGAATTTTTCTTTGTGAGGATTCAGAAGTGTGTAAATTTAAACGGCCGGTTTTTATGTTGTTCTTGAGTTGATGTGATTTTGGCTCTCCGAGGTAAATGAAGCTTCGGTCACGGCGGTTTACTGTACTGTTGTACATGGAGGAAGAGATTTGAAGTACTTCCACTTTTGGGCACAACCCTAATGTGATATTTTTTGGAGATAAAATGGTTTTGCTGCTCATCTGATCTTTTGCATCTGAATAATTTAAAGTTAAAACAAAAGAACAGAATGAATTTTGACTGAAGGCCACAGAAACCTTTTCGGCCCTTTCCAGATGGTGGAAGGGTTAAAAGAACGAAAAGCATCACACATGCCAGATTTCAATAATAATCGTTACACTGTGGTTTTTTTTAATCACGCTGGTGACGCTTCACACAACTGAAATCCCCACCTGGAATTAATGGAAGGCAATGTTTGTCATGAACACTTTGTTATACTGGTTGATCCTCTTTTAACATCCTGATAGCAGTCAATAATAGAAGTGGTCTAAATAATAAAGAACATAAAGGGAACAAAGTACAGCCAGTTTTTGTGTGTATATATATATATATATATATATATATATATATATATATATATATATATATATATATATACACACACACACACACACACACACACACACACACACACACACACACACACACAAAAACTGGCTGTACTTTGTGCCTTTTAATTAAAGAACATAAAGGGAAGAGAGACAGATTTTCCTAAATGAACTTTATAACCTGACACGACACTAAACAAAGCTAAGGAATTCAAACTGCCAGAATAGATGTTTGTGACTTCTCTAAATACAAATATCATCATCTGTGAACAAAGCCATAATGCTTTTTTCCATTTTTATGAGTGTTGAAGAAGTGTATGGCATACATTATTCGTACCACACCTGGATTTCATGAAACCTGCCTGGTCTGAACGTATAACTTTGGGAAGTCTGAGAGCAGTACTTTTATCCTATATCATTGAGAAGCCTAATGGGTCTATAAGACAAACACTCTTCAATGGAGAACCATGTCTGAACTGCCGCTCAGACTTCCTCCGCTGTAAATGGTGTTGAAGTTAGAACGGTCCTCCTGAAATAAAATCTAATGAAATATTGTAGAGATAGGCAGCAGTGTTCGAGTCGAAATACCATTTATAATCACAGGATCACATGAGACATCATTATTTTGGTTCTTTAGTTGGTGCGCAAGCAAGCGACTAGATTTGTAACCAGATATTTTTGTTTGATAAAAAGCAATAGCGTGTGAATTTGGCGAGTGGGATCCATATTCAGGTGATCCTCAGATTCACAAATGCGTTTAGATTAGCGTCTGATAGCTTGTGTATTTGCTCTAGCTTAATGACGACTTTTTCTAGATTTTTCCTAGAAATAATGACCACGCAGCGTGGCTTTAACTGTATGGCTCCTGAGATTTCAGTGACCCTGAACACCTGGATTGGCTGTCTGAAGCTGAAGTGTCCAGGAGGACCTGCTTTACAGTGAGAGTTAAACCAGAAAATGTCCGTCAAACACTGAGAGCAGGGATATGAGGTTTGAGAACTGAGCCTGTGATCAAAATAAATCTTCCCCGTGATCTGATGTAAAGTTGCAAATACTAGTCGAATTTGTGATGGTTTTATAATTTTTACCACGGTATACTTCCATAAGGGCTGTTGGAGAAAACTTAAGTCAGCCTACGGGTAGATACAAGTATTATGTGGTTAAATCTCAATATTGTCAAGTCATCTTTATTTTTACAGCAGTTTATATAATGCAGATTGTTTGAAAGCAGCTTCACAGTGATAAACGGCAAAATAATATTCAATGATTTTTGTCCACAAATTTCAGCCTATTTTCTCTTTAAGCGGCTGAAATTTCGATGCGTCCCTACAACACTATTACTTTTTTCTTTCTTTTGATAATGATAACTCATTTCCTCTGTTTCCGTTTAGGGTCGTCATGTCAAAACCGGACAGCTGGCAGCCATCAAAGTCATGGACGTGACTGAAGTAAGTGATCCTGAAAAACATCTTCAACACAGACTGTCTTTATATACTACTTGTGGACAAATGTAATAATGCTTATTGATTCAGTCTGATTTTGCTTGATTTGGTCTAGTTTTCAGCTAGTGAAAACACTGATATGTAGTTGTGGTTTAGGAAGTTTTGTCATGTACGTGCCTGTGTGGATTTATTTCAGTTTGTACACAATATATTAGAGCACAGGAAAGGAACCAGCCTGGATTCTGATCTTCATACGGTCAGAGAGAGAGAAACGCTCAAAGTTTGAATGAATTACTGTTCTGCTTAGCCATACTGTGACTGAATTAATTCATTTTGTGAAAGCAAAAATGTGAGTCTTGTTTGCCTGCACAAAACCCACTGCCTTGATAAAGTGTTTTTATACTGCCAAGTGCCAAAATTTATTATTTTTACTGCTGGATTTATTCTGCAATGTCTACAATGTAGTGACAGGCTAGATCATTTGTATGTACAAATCATTGAATCAGCCCATTCCTAGCCATTTCTAAAATTTGAGTAATATTATTCGTATAGCAATATTCATAATTCATAAGAGCAGAGAGATTCGCTCACACTCCTCCTACACTGCAGTGATGCTCATGTGATGTTTGTGAGGTCCGGCTCTTCTGCGTCTATGACATCACCCACACAAACGCTTCCGCTTCCTGTCCTGCGTCAGACTGACCTCAGATCAACACAAAAGATGGCTTGAAACTTTTTTTTTTTTTTTTTTTTGCTCAGCTATGGTTTATGTGAAAATCTGTCTACATTCTTATAGCAGGTAATAATTGATTCAAAAATGAATCGCTTGCCGAACCCTTCGTAGCTTTCTTTATTAACTGTGTGAAATGATTGGGGTTTAGAGCTTCTGGTTCCAGAGTCTGAAATGAAGATGCCATTTGATTCACACAAGTTTTATCAGATATCATTTACAATCCATATAAAGAAGCACTGACCTCAAATACACTATTCATGAAACTTTGTATGTGTGTGTCTCTTCAGGATGAAGAAGAGGAGATTAAGCTGGAGATTAACATGCTGAAGAAATACTCTCATCACAGAAACATTGCCACATATTACGGCGCGTTCATTAAGAAGAGCCCTCCAGGACACGACGACCAGCTGTGGGTCAGTTACACACACACACACCTGTTCATGCTCAAGAGAAACACTTAATAAAAGCTACTTTAAATGTCCTAATTGAACTAAGGTAATCCTGGGGCCAGTTGCTTTTACTACGTAAACTCTTAAACGACTGCTCCTCACTCTTTAAAGTCTGTAACATAAAAAGCTAGATTGGTGTAATTGTTAAAGTAAGACTGAATAGCCTTTGGTTAACTGCTAGTTGGTCATACTTGTTCGTAAGACACAGTTTTAACGTAGTGGTTAAGTTTATGCGACTAGTCTCAACCGTGTCCGTGATGCCAGACCTCAGAGTGTCTGTATCTGGCTGGAAATGTTTTCATGTCAGGTTTATTGATCGCAGAGTGTTTCTTTTGGGGCCCGGAGATCGACGTGGGTTTCCATCTACAGCTGTTCATATAAAACCCCTTCAGATTCTACACAACAGCTGTTTATGGTGGCGTCGAGCCCTTCCCAGCATCCACACGTCTACTGTGACTGCTGACAAATGTGATGGGTTGATGATCTCACAGCAAAAATGTACAACTTTATTATACATCTTAATAAACTAAATGAAACGATAGCATGTAGATTTCAGTGTATTTAATGTCATTAATCATTGATTCAGTCATTAAGAGAGAAATCTGCTGGAGATCATGTTTGTAGTGTTCGTGTCACTGACACTGCAGATCATGAACCATAACAGCAGAAGAACAAGATCTAACTACAGCTAAAACAGGGCTTTCCAGCAAGAACAAAATACAACAATTATGAAGCATAAAACAGTTTATCAGATTGCAAAAATGTAGAAGCTAGCCGCTGTTTAGGCTAACAGAAATTGTAATTAACCAAAAAATGACAAGAAAATGCTTAACCCAATGTAAATGTGAAAACCTGCCCCAGATCTGCTTTCATTATAGATCTGACTCGTTTTAACCTGTTGCTGTGGTTTAATTGTTCACGTTTTACCCTGCAGATATTATGAAAATATAAAAAAGTGGAATTTTAGCTCTGAAGACAAGAATATTAAACTTCAACATCCAAAACCACTGCTAGAGAAAACCAGCATTTGTGACTGGACTTTTGACTCCAAACCTTATTTTTACCAGAGGTGTAGTCCAGACCAGACCTTCTGAGACCTTGAGATCCAGTCCCGTTTTTTCACTGAACCAGGAAGTGGATCCAACAAAAAAGATGTCTCGTACCATGTAAATCAAAGTAAATATAAGGAGAAACACAATCTGCCTGCTAGTACATAAACTCCAGAAACGCACGATATTTCAGCTTCTAGACTGATAACCGGCTCAGGTTGAGCGGAGTGTGATGACGGATAGAGACGTGTTCTCCCCACAGCCTTCGACCCGTTCCCTGAATTAAAGCGCTTTATTCCTCTACTGTAATCCAGGGAAGATAAAATGTGTCAAAAAAGCTCTTTATTGCAAGCTGCATATATGGAAAAGAAGAAATCCTAGAGGATTGGTTCCCATTCCAAGAAATCACATTTACAGCACCGATCCAGACCACGTTTATATGGTCTCGAGAGTTTCCTGAGATAAAGACCTTGACACCTCGCCCCACGCTGTACATGTGCAGTTTCTGCTTTATTACTAATCAGAGTGCAAAAATGTGCTGAGATTTTATCATCTTCAGTTCCGTGCGTGCGAGCCAGTGCGAGAGTGCGAGTGCGAGAGAGTGCGAGCCAGTGCGAGAGTGCGAGCCAGTGCGAGAGTGCGAGCCAGTGCGAGTGCGAGCCAGTGCGAGAGCGAGCCAGTGCGAGAGTGCGTGCGAGCCAGTGCGAGAGTGCCAGTGCGAGAGTGCGAGTGCGAGCCAGTGCGAGAGTGCGAGTGCGAGAGTGCGCGTGCGAGCCAGTGCGAGAGTGCGTGCGAGCCAGTGCGAGAGTGCGTGCGAGCCAGTGCGAGAGTGCGTGCGAGCCAGTGCGAGAGTGCGAGCGAGCCAGTGCGAGAGTGCGAGAGCGAGCCAGTGCGAGAGTGCGTGCGAGCCAGTGCGAGAGTGCGAGCGAGCCAGTGCGAGAGTGCGTGCGAGCCAGTGCGAGAGTGCGAGCGAGCCAGTGCGAGAGTGCGAGCGAGCCAGTGCGAGAGCGAGCCAGTGCGAGAGTGCGTGCGAGCCAGTGCGAGCGAGCCAGTGCGAGAGTGCGAGAGTGAGCCAGTGCGAGAGCGAGCCAGTGCGAGAGTGCGTGCGAGCCAGTGCGTGCGAGCCAGTGCGTGCGAGCCAGTGCGAGAGTGCGAGCGAGCCAGTGCGAGAGTGCGAGAGCGAGCCAGTGCGAGAGCGAGCCAGTGCGAGAGTGCGTGCGAGCCAGTGCGAGAGTGCGAGCGAGCCAGTGCGAGAGTGCGTGCGAGCCAGTGCGAGAGTGCGTGCGAGCCAGTGCGAGCCAGTGCGAGAGTGCGAGCGAGTGCGAGCCAGTGCGAGCGCGGTGGGTGTGAATGAGTGTGTGTGTGAGAGTGTGTGAGCGTGACTGTGTGTACAGTAAATCTGTTGCTCTTGTTTTTAGCTGGTGATGGAGTTTTGTGGAGCCGGTTCGATAACAGACCTTGTGAAAAACACGAAGGGAAACACTCTGAAAGAAGACTGGATCGCGTACATCTCCAGGGAGATCCTCAGGGTATGAAGTGCACGTTGACACTAGCATGGCAGCAGATGTGTGCGTTTGGAGCCGCTGATTGAGTGCTGTTCTCTTCTCATCAGGGTTTGGCCCACCTGCACGCTCATCACGTCATCCACAGAGACATCAAGGGCCAAAACGTGCTGCTGACGGAGAACGCAGAGGTCAAGCTAGGTCAGATCTCTGCTCATTCTCTGCTTCCTTTACATTTATCTCCAATACAGTCACATGCTGTTTGCACACGTCTCCAATCGACGACAACCTTTCATGGAAGAGTTTTCTCATCCTGCCTTGAACAAAATCATCAGGAAAAAACACTTATTCGTTTTATTATTTGTTTTGTTATTGACAGGCCACATCTAATCCAGTTCATCACACGGTTTTGCTACTGCGTACTGTAATAACGATACTGGTGTGAAGTATTATAGTGGTTTAAAGAAGAACGTCTTGAATGAAACATACCTGACTACAGCAGTTCCTTTATCAATATCCTGAGAGAATCGCCTTCATGTATGGTCACCTAAAGGCCGTCTCACATGACCACGGCCATCCTGCCGCCTCATTCAAACAGAAGTGTTTCATGGAAATATGGAACCTGTGAGAGGTTGATGTGGTTATTAATATTAATTACTGCTTTTGATAGAGAGTTAAAATATCCTAAATCTGAGGCTGTCAGTAAATATCAATAAAATTAAGCAGCAACAGCAAGTTTTATTTTTATATAGGTCGTTATAGATCACTTTATTTCACACAACCTGTTCATGGTTGAAATGATCCTTTAATTGTGTAAATGAATCCGTTAATTTCCTTTTATTTTTTCAGTTTCATTTTTTTTTTTAGGTTTAGAATCAGTCTGCCTTTGTGTGAAAGTGGAAATCCCCCACAGCACCACCTAGTGTTGAACCTGCGCTGACACAGAAAGAACCTGTGTGACAATGATCAGATCATGTCTAGTGGACAAATATTCAACAATTCACTTTTGCTCCAGGGCAGTATTTGCCTATTGGATTTGATTTCTTCATTTTGCAGGGCATATGTTTTCTAACAAACGCAGTGGCCGCAGCAGCTCCTGACGGTACATTTAGGTCAGGCAGATTCTGGCTAAAGCTATATATTAATATATAACTATGAATAAATAATCTCATCACAGACAGACTTAAGGTGTAGTGATGCTGAAGCAGATCGATTTCTCTTCTTCTGCTGATGTTTTATGATGAACTGGATTGATTGGTCCTGAAGGTTTATGTAAGGCAGCGTAAAAACAAGCAATCTCTGTCGGACGTGCGGCTGATTCAAAACAAGTATGTTCTGGCCTCAGTGTAGTCGCTGTTCGTGGTGAAATCGCACCCGAGCGTCTCCTGTGCGGCGGAGGTCGTCCGACTCTTTCAGAAAGACACTTTCTCCAATAAGGCTTAAAGTTTGTGTGAGCGTGATGTGCTGTGGCTGACGTGTCAGCTGATCTGCTCTCTGGATCTCGTCTGCAGTGGACTTTGGCGTCAGCGCTCAGCTGGATCGAACCGTCGGCCGCAGAAACACCTTCATTGGAACGCCGTACTGGATGGCTCCAGAGGTCATCGCCTGTGACGAAAACCCGGACGCTACTTACGACTACAGGGTAATGACCTGCACAGACAGACACGCCTCACGTCCTCGTAGGAAGGACAAGGACTACAGGAACATTCAGCATGTATAGACCAGGGGTGTCCAAACTTGGTCCACAGTTTAGCTCCAGCTTTCCTCTGGAAGTTTCTAGTATGCCTGGTCAGGTGTGTTTAATGGGACCAAGTTTGGACACCCCTGTTCTAGACTGTCTCTAACTCGATGAATGAATGTAGAGCTGACAAGAGGGTATTGTGTTTCCTGTGCAGAGCGATCTGTGGTCCTGTGGGATCACGGCTATAGAGATGGCGGAAGGCGCTCCTCGTGAGTACTTCATCACACTCCTCTCTTCAGACGCTCGCATGTTCCTTTCTTCCACTTTCTGTCCTGATGTCCAGTTGTTTTTATTCCACCTTTAGTCCATTTTAGAGGAAATGAATGTGTTGTTTGCTCATTTAAATTTCTGTTCCTGGAGGTCCACAGCCCCCCACCTGTATCTCCAAGTAATCCTGAAGGATTTGACGAGCTGGATCAGGAGTGTTAGATCAGGGCTGAAGACTGTGGCCCTCCAGGAACTGACCCTAAATTCTGTCCTCTTCCTATGATTTTTCTTTCCTCGTTGGAGCTGCTCTCGTCTTACTGTGGAAGTGAATATGGTTTCTGTGGCTCCACGAGCAGAAGTATCGTAACACGTCACTCTTGTGCTGATATAGCTGTCATATATTAGACAATTGTCTCATTTGCATACATTCAAATATGCAGTTGGTTTTCACACGATCAGTCGGAACACACTTTTAATTTTTGGTCGAAAATGACCTTAAAATGATTTAATATCCACAATTGCTAATTGGGTTTGATCGGACGTGTGTGTCGGTGTTTTGCAGCGTTGTGTGATATGCATCCCATGCGCGCGCTCTTTCTCATACCCAGAAATCCTCCACCCAGACTCAAGTCCAAGAAATGGTCAGTACCTTCATCTTATTGTCATATTGAGGCCAGTGGGTCAAAGGTCCCGGTTGCTCTTTCGTAAACGCTCTTCTCTCCCGTGACCTTGTTTTCAGGTCCAAGAAGTTCTTCAGCTTCATCGAGGGCTGTCTGGTGAAGAACTACACGCAGCGGCCGCCCACCGACCAGCTCCTGAAGCACCCCTTCATCAGAGACCAGCCCAACGAGAGGCAGGTGCGGATCCAGCTCAAAGACCACCTGGACCGCTGCCGCAAGAAGCGCGGGGAGAAAGGTACGGCTCCGGCGTCTGTGGCCGTAGAGACCGCGTGTGCGCTCGAGCTCGTGTGTGATCGTGTGTTTGTGCTCTAACCGCAGATGAGACAGAGTACGAATACAGCGGCAGTGAGGAAGAGGAGGAGGAAGCTCAGGAGCAGGAAGGAGAGCCCAGGTATGAAAAGCATCAGAAACGCAACGAACAGCTTTACTACAGACCCAGATTACAGATCTGTCATCAGCAGAGACATTAAGATGAAATCTCTATGTATAACATTTCCACTTAACACTGGTTTGAAGCCACCCAGAGTATGTTTTCAGTTGTTCCCACATTGATTACACACATTAAGAATACATTTCAGTATGGAAGTGATTGATTGGTTTGTTCATGAAAATTGCAGATTCAATGCACAGATGTGTGTGTTAGAGCGACACGATTCTGAATGAATAAAGTCACAATTCTCCCATGATTCAGAACTGAAATGTTCATTTTTGCAGTCTGTTAAAAATGTTTAATAAATGTGAAACATGAAAATTCTGTCATTAATTACAGAAAAGCACAGAAAAGACTTTCCTCACAGTAATTTCATCAAATATAGCAGATTTTTATAGGGCAGTGCTTCCCAAACTGTGGGGCGCGGCCCCCCGGTGGGCCATAGCGGTATTGCAGGGGGGCCGCAGCTAATCCAAATCAATATATTAGAATTATTAAAATATTCCAATTGTTCTAAAATTTGATTTTTTTTGAAAGTATGTAAGGTTAGCGTTATGGATTTAAATATATTTGTAAAGAATGTTTACATCATAGTTCTCATAATTCACATGAAATTCTTACAAACTTGTTAATAAATGTATTTGTAGGTAAATGTCGGTATATATTTTTTAACGGCGGGGTCGTGGAGCTTTTGCAGTGTTTTTGGGGGGCCTTACCCCTCTTGAGATTGGGAAGCTCTGGTATAGGGAATATAATTTTTCTCTTGTTATGCTCCGCTCTAAATATTTCATTGGTTGGAAGTGGCTCTTTGAGAGAAGTGCTGGAAGTCATATGGCTGGTTACAGTCTGTCATTTTATTTGACTTTTTTTTTGTGGTGTTTTTATTGTCTTAATCTGCATCTCTTGAACTTTATTTATATGGAACAGTATGTAACTCTGCTCTGGTCTGACTTTCCGCAGCTCTATCGTGAATGTGCCGGGCGAGTCGACTCTGCGCCGGGACTTCATCCGTCTGCAGCAGGAGAATAAGGAGCGCTCTGAGGCGCTGAGACGACAGCAGCTCCTCCAGGAACAGCAGCTGCGCGAACAGGAGGAATACAAGCGCCAACTACTGGCTGAACGACAGAAACGCATCGAGCAGCAGAAGGAGCAAAGGAGGCGGCTGGAGGAGGTGAGCAGATGATTCTGATTCAAAGGGCATTTGAAAACACATCACATGCCAGACCTGAATCTGAGTTTACCGCGTTAAGAGTGTCCAAAAACGTTTATAGATGTGTAGGCCTCAAAAAACCAAACTAATGAAATCAGTCAATAGCCTGCTCTGACTGAATTAATGAGCCGTATTGGATCATACAAGTCACGTGATTACAGAGTTGCATTTTGTAAAATCACAAAATACATTTAATCTGCAACAATATTGTCCTACAATAATACACACTGCATGTGCTGTAGCAAGGGACGGGTCAGTTAAAGATCTCCGTTTGGTCCTTTAGGTTGTACAAAATCCATGTCCAAAAATAATTTTAAACAACATGGGTCACATGATTGTGAACTCAAATGTCACAAAATGGCATACGTTCTTCAACACCATGAATCTGTGTGTAATCCATAGTGTAGCAAAATAGTTTTTTTGTAAAAATTTGCCATTTTGAAAGCAAAATTGGTCAGTTCTTTTTTGAAATCTTATTCTTTTGTTGGTCAAACCATTCAGTAATAACCCTTCCAGTGCAGGAGAAGCTCAGCCGCTCTGTCAGTTACAGTGACGGTGTCGTAGTGCTGGTGGGATGTTCAGATGAACAGTTCTGATCTCACAATGTGAGGTCTCAACTTTGTTTTTTCAGTGCCTCACATGTTTCCTGAAGGACCCAGGAACCGTTGAGACCCTTCTGTCTTGTATGTTGAGACTTAGAGTAGCAATACTTTTATAATGAAGGGCAACACAACTTTGTCCCGGAACACAAGACAACACCATCACTGAGTTAGGGTTAGGAAATGACAATAATGATTTCAAGTTTAACAGCAGAGCAACTCTTGTGTCCTGCAGCAACAGAGACGCGAGCGAGAGATGAGGAGACAACAAGAGCGAGAGCAGAGGAGGAGAGAGCAGGAGGAGAAGAGACGTGTGGAGGAGATGGAGAGGAGACGCAAAGAAGAGGAGGAGCGCAGGAGGGCAGAAGAGGAGAAGAGGAGGGCCGACCGCGAGCAGGTGAGTGTGACTTGGGCGTTTGTTCTTTCCTAGTATTGAAACATCACTAACAGGTTAAGAAAAAAACAAAGAATATGTAATATATTACATATTCGTACATGTGTACGTTAGAGCCAAAGATTTTAACACTGAGGATCTAGTAACGCATTTGTTTAAAAAATAGCTGGTCTAAACTATGGGAGTAATTCCAAATTCCCCAAAAAATAGTTATTTGAACAAATTTATTTCAATCATTTATTTTAATAAAAATGTAAAGTTGGGTTACAGAATCAATCAAAACCACCCAACATCCCATCGGTCAGTATGTGCAGGTCTGGAGACTTACAGCTTTCTTTCCTCTCTGTCCTTAACATCAACCGAACTGCTGGTGTGTGTTTAACAGGAGTACATCTGAGAGTAACGTGTGTGTGTGTGTGTGTGTGGGGGTATTCCCTACGTTATGGGGACCAAATGTCCCCACAGGTATAGTAATACTAGTAAATTTTGATCTTGTGGGGGCATATTTTGGTCCCCATGAGGAAACAAGCTTATAAATCATACAGAATGATCTTTTTTGAAAATCTAAAATAGCAGAACATTTTGTGTGATGGGTAAGTTTAGGGGTAGAGTTAGTGTAGGGGGACAAAATGTACAGTTTGTACAGAATAAACACCTTTACACCTATGAAATGACCCCATAAAACATGAAAGCACAACGTGTGTGTGTGTGTGTTTGGCAGGAGTACATCCGCCGGCAGCTGGAGGAGGAGCAGAGGCACCTGGAGATCCTGCAGCAGCAGCTGTTGCATGAACAGGCGATGCTACTGGTGAGAGAATCAATCATGTTCTACTGAAATCCACAAGCATTGCATGATGCAGTGATTGCTTTTCTTCTAGATTTGGGAGGAGCTCAGACAGAGTTCAAAACAGTCTTGTACTAAGAAAGTGCCCCATATTCACAGAAATGGCCCTTTTTAGCATCATAATAAAATAATAAAAGTCAGACTGTTACAAATTAACCCCATTACTCAGGCCCTTTCTGACTGAGCATGCAACTGGCTGGTCTGCCGTCAAGTGCAATCAAACCTCTTCAAATGATCCAGAACGCTGCTGCACGTCTTGTCTTCAACGAGCCTAAGAGAGCCCACGTCACGCCCCTCTTCATCTCTCTGCACTGGCTACCCCTTGCTGCTCGCATCAAGTTCAAGGCGCTGATGCTTGCGTACAGATCCACCACAGGCTCTGCACCTCCTACCTCCACACACTGCTACAACACTACGTCCCCACCAGAAGACTGCGATCGCTAAAGGAACGAAGACTTGTGGTACCATCACAGAGAGGCACAAAATCACTCTCCAGAACATTCTCCTTCACTGCTCCCTGCTGGTGGAATGATCTCCCTGCTTTCATCAGGAACGCAGAATCCCTGGCAATATTCAAGAAACTGCTTTCGTGAGCACTTAACCCCTTCATAAAAAAAAAAAAGAAAGTCTATCCTTCCCCTTTCCCTTCCTACTCTAGCTTTTGGTACTGAGCAATGTATGAAACTTGTATTGTGAGCACTTCCTGTGTCCATTTGCCTCTTCATGAAGAATCGCTTGTTTGTTTTCCTCAATTGTAAGTCGCTTTGGATAAAAGCGTCTGCTAAATGATGATTAAAAATTGTGGTTGAGGATCATTTTAACACTTGAAATGCATGATACAGGTGAAGTGACCATAAGCCCAACCGTTCTTTAATTTTGGAGTAAACGGACAAAGCGTGAGTGAAATTGTTTCATGTTGTGCCATGTAGTTGAAGCTGAAAGCTTGTTTTTGACCCACTGTGGTTTCAGGCGGATGAGCGGCACAGGAGGAATGTGCAGGGCTCTCCTCAGGCTGTGGTGATGCAGAAGCAGCCGCCCGCCGTACCGCCGCGCTCAGAAGCGTTTTCCAACGGCAGCGTCTCAGAACAGAGCCATCGACCCGCTGACCCACAGGTAACTGTCGCTCGACACCTTCAGGATGTGATGGAACGTTTCCCTAATGTATTTATAAAGTGATTTAAACTCAAGTGATTAATCTGAAAAAAGACCGGAAGCTTTTTAAGGTGCTTTATCTGTATTACATCATTCTTGTTCTGCCGCATAGAATGATGGGAAATGTAGTTTGGTCAGTTGACAGCGTTTGTGACTTTAAGGATTAGGACACTTTTCAGGTTAAAATTCACTTTCAAACACCAGCGAGTTAAAATAACTGAAATTAAATGAGTTTGAAATAACTTATGATTGGATCTGGTGTGGATTCTAATCCCTATATGAGGCAGAAATATGTTATTTATAGATTTAATGCTGAAGTAGGGAAGCTTGTTTCCGCAGAATAAAAAGTATTTTCCTCTCAAAATTTGTGCTTTTTCCCCCCAAGTAGTGCTCGCTGCAGAGCATGATGACCTCCAGCTCCACCTCTCTGGAGCTCTAGGGTGGAGTTAACCTGTTTAATGGGTGGAGAGAGAGGGTTATGGGTAGGGTTAGAGTGTGGTTGGGGATGCAGCTGAAGAATTGTGATCCTAATTCGTTTCCTTTGGGGAACGAGGATTACCTTATGTACCCGAGATGTGTTCTGCTCGTGAGCACCCTCTGCTGCTCTGGCTGAAAGAATAACAGACGCGACAGAGCTTCTGTGTTTTGTCATCTAGTTAGTAATAGTTTTCTAACGCTGATGCAACAGTGGGGTTGCGTGATGTTTCTATGTGCTTTAATTTGCATGTTTTAGCACTTCCACATCAAAGTAGTCACAAGAACAACAGATTAAACAACTTTATAGCTAAAAATAATGTACATGTTTTAACAGAAGAATACGGCAGAAGTGCTTTTATAACATTGTAAGCTTCGCATTTCTACCAATATTGGCACATTCACATACAATGAAAGTGTCTCACTGTAGCTGTGTTTTTTGCTCACTTTTTTTTAAAGAAGAGGATGGAGGAGTCTAAATAAATTTCAATTTCAAAACGTTCACTTAAACCTAACTTGTATTGAACCTGGTATATTCCTTCAGTTGCAGTATAATCAGTGTGAGCGTCACCTCACTTCAGGAATCACATGTCTTCTGCTCGGAAAGTTAGGGCTCAAAGTTCCCTCTGGTCATTTTGAGTATTGTAAGACTGAAAAGTTCTCTGTCGTCGCTGCAATTGAGGTTTTGTGCAATCAAGAGTGCTCTGGGACTCGTCACAAAGTCTGCTCACCGTTTGCTTGTGAACGGCAGGATCTGACGGCTCTTGCTAAGGAACTGCGTGCGGTGGAGGACGTGCGGCCGCAGCACAAAGCCACGGACTACTCGTCCTCCAGCGACGACTCTGGGACCACTGATGATGAAGATGATGAGGAGGTGGACCAGGACATCGGAGACGAGTCGACGTCCGGCCCAGAGGACTCACGAGGAGGAGGGTAGGACTTGCTAGCTAAAATCTGCAGTCGCTGAGATTCCATTGGAAATCAAACACAACATTTAGCTCAGGAAATACCGCACATTTGCCCAGTGGTATGATGATGTCACTCTTGAGAATGCTATTTTTGTATTTAATCTTTAAAGAATAGTGAGCGACATGTTGTTCCAAATCCATATGCTGTTAGATTATTGCATCTAGACACCGATCCTTCTTTGATTGACAGCTCGTCTAGACTCAGTAATGGTGAGGCAGAAGCAGCGAAGACTATGGTCGTCCAGGATGATGATGCCTCCTCTACGCCATGCAAAGACAGCACGCTGGTCATGAGACAGGTGCCCCCCACACTCACACACACACACAGTCTTCTGCTGTACACACACTTGCATTATGAAAAACGAGCACTGTTGAGCACTTGTAACCCTAAAGCTACTGAATCCCAACCTCAGAATAACAACACAACTCCAGCAGTACATTTTAGTGAATGCTTACTTTTTAATTCAAGTACTTTTTGTAAACAAAGACACCTGATATGAAATATGACCATAAATGATTGCCAGCTTTGGCTGATTTTACGCTTCACAAACCCGTTTCTCATCCCATCTCATGTAATGGCAAAACTATAATGTAGTGTCACATACAGTATGTAAACACACAAATGTTGGACGTTTATTGTTTGATTGTTTTGATTTTTTTGTCCATTGTCCGTTTATTTCATGATTTCATCATTGTCCTTGTTTTCTGTCAATTATGCATTTTTAGTTTCTTTATGTGAAGATTATTTTGAATGATATTGTTTCACCTTCAGCTCTTTTGCCCCTAACTGCAAGTTAACCCCAGAAAAGCAGCTATTTAAAGCGAAAGGGAAAGAGTCTTGACTTAAAAAGAGCCGTTTGATGATGGCATGAGGAGCGTTTTCCAGCTGCTCATCCACAGACCCAGACGTTTGCCTTTCTCAGTTCCAGAGATCAGGGCCTGTGACACTGTTGGGTTCAGGTTGGAAAGAGGCTTCTAGTCCCAGTCCTGTAGAGATTGGGCAGAGGAACTGCATTAGGGGTGGAAACCCGCTCCTGCCCGACCTGCTCCAGCAGAGTCAGCGCTCGCCCCCTCACTCCGTCTCCTCTCCCAGCAGCCCCGCCCTGTCCCCCCTCAGTCCCTCGGACAGACACCCGTACCTGGCAGAGGTAGAAGTGCTTCTCTCTGTCTCCTTGCTCTGATGGTGGGAGGTTTAGCTGTGTATTAATCGTTCTACCTTTTTATGATACTAATTGTTGTAGTAAACTCTGATTAACCAACATCATTAACCGGTTAATATGGTTTAACTGACAGTCAAAGCATGCTCAAGCACACATGGCAACGGCTTTACTGGCTGAAATCAAACGGGCTCATGTGACTGATGTACTCGTCTAACATCGGAATGGAAATCAGGAAGGTATCTAACAGAAACTGTCCTGCAGAGCTCAGCTCCAACCGTGATCAAAATCACCTGCCTGCATCTTCCTGTAATCCTGAAGTGCTTGGTTGATTGGGTTTGCGCTGAACTCTGCAGGACAGTGGATCTCGAGGGCCAGACTTGCCCAGTCCTGCATTAAACTGTGCCTTGATTATATAACAATCTGCAGTGTAATGCTCCGAACAAACATATTAAGCTCCGACGAGATCCAGGACGTTGTTTGACTCGTCCACGAGAGAGTCGAGTTCCGGTGGAAGGTTGAGCTCTGGCATGACGTAGTTCCTCTTCTCTTATCGAAACCCTCCAACATCTCTCTTTAAAAATACGCTTACGTCACAAGTCCTGCGTCAGGTCAGAGGTCGTGAACGCGCTGACGGCCGTTGCAGGAAGCCAATGATTGTAGTTCATAAAGTTTTACATACGGATATTTTTCTTACAAAAACCCTTCGCTGTGCTTCAGAAGGCCTTTATTACCCGCTGGAGTCGTATGGATTACTTTTATGATGGATGGGTGTGCTTTTTAGAGCTCCAAAAACTCCTCGGGCACTATCAATGGCATTACAAAGCTGAGAAGAGCCAGGATATTTAATAATTGTTCCGTTGAAAGAAGATAGGATTGCTTGTGGGTGAGTAAATCATGGGATAATATTAATTTTCGCATTAATTATTCCTTTAATTCATCGGTTTGAATGAAGAAAAAAATCACTTTTTGTTTCATGCAGATGAAACTAAGTTTTTAGTTTCTGCAGTTGAGGTCCAGTACAGAAATGTAGTCCGTAAAATGTATCAAAAAAGTGAGGACAATAAAACGAGTCAAATGTAACCTGCTTATCAATATATTAAATTTGATATGTTTCAAATATTTCTTTTAAAAATATGACGTTTCTCTACGTTACTGATGAGAAGAAACTCGTTCTTCGCTGCGATGCGTGAGAGCGATTACAGCAGGAACTCAGACGTCACGGAGCTGAGCCCCAGAAACCAAGAAAAGAGAAATGCTTTGGTCAGAGGTGTTGCTCCTTCAGCTTGCATCCATTTCCTCCCTTGTTGTTCCTTCTTTCTTATTCTTAGAATTGCAATGTTCATTGTTTCCATCAGTCAATTCGTCTATTTTTTTTTTTTTTTACCAACCACCATCAAGTCATTCATGTTTTATCATTTGTGTGTTTAGATATAGCTGTTAGACAGTCTTGATCTTTTTGCAAACTTTACTACAGTAGATTTACTGAAGAATACTTTAATTTCCAGTGTTACTCTGCGCTTTAACCTTGACGTGTCACTCTTCATTGAAGTGTTTTCTCATTGTTTGCTCGTGGTCCTCTCACAGACTCCCACTGTGCCGAAGCACAAGTCTTCCTCTTCTTTCACGCCCTTCATTGACCCGCGCCTCCTCCAGATCTCTCCGTCCACCGGCAGCGCTCTCAATAACGCTGGTAAGTGCGAGCGCTGCAGTTCCCTGTGTCGCCAGCAGAGGTCTGTGTGTACAGTGAGTGAGCAGGACTCTTCCATTATAAGTGCCTCAGCGTAACCTACAGTTCTGCTGCTTTCAAAGAAAACTAGAAAAAAATTATTCTTGTGGGAATCAACATGATGCCACAGATGCTGCCAATTGAAACAAGAATATTTCTCAATTTTTTGAACGGTACAGAACATAACAGAGGGTAAATTGCAGAAAATGATTTTGACATTTTAATAATCATTGTCAATCTTGACATTTCTGACAGATCTTGGAAAGTGTGAATCTGAACAAAAAACATCAAAAGAAAAAAAAATGCTGAAAGAAATTAAAGCTGCAGTATGTAAGTTTTCGCTGCTAGAGGTCGCCTATTCAAAATAAAGTCATGGTTTGATGACGCCGAGTTTGAGCGAGGAATCTTGGGACATGTGGTCTTCACCTCACAGCCGGTGGAAAAGAATCGGGATGAGACTCATGTCCTGCATGAGATTACTTTACTGTAGTATGAAGCAGAATGTTGTGGAGCTGAACGATAGGGCTGTGCTCAGAATATCGATACAGCGAAACATCGTCATGAACTCATGATGCGCGTAGTATCGAGTCTCGTGCTTTTAAATGTAGCCAATCACATGACGTCAATTGGCGCTAGCAACGCAAGCAGCAGAGCAAGACATTCAAAATGGATAAGAGGATTTTTCCACCGCCGACAAAAGTAAAATCAAAAATATGGGAGAATTTTGGGTTTTACGCCAAATCAGACATTAGTCAGACATTAGACATGAGTCATGCGATACGCAAGAACTGCAAAACAAAAGTTAAGTAAAACGCGATTATGCGATCGCCTGATTTAATGCATAATCAGCCAAAGTCCGCATATTTATGCGGGGTCGCATTTTTTCAAATACGCCGCATAAATTGCCGATTTCAGCAAGCAAAATATGCGGGGCTAGCATGATTTCATAATCCTTGTATTTTCGTTGCAAAAAAGTCACATATATCTTCGCAGAAAGTTGAAAAATGTTGCGTTTACTTCACACAAGTAAAGCCCATTATTTTCCCCTTTTGCCATGGGAACCTTATGAAGTGACGTAATTATGCGACGTGAACAGCATCTGCAAACCCCGCAGTGAAACCGTGATGAAGACTCAAATCATTCTCATTTGCCAACAAAAATAAGTGCAAAAGAGCGAAGCAGTTTCCCGGTGTGTCACATGACAGTGGGGGCAAATTATTTTGCACTCCGTGCAACTGTGTGTGGGACTGCAGACGGAAGTTGATGCTGGAAAACCACTTGGCCACCGCCAAACATTTGAGGATGGTTACTCAATGTTTTGTAAGTTTGAGCCGTGTGTTAATTAACCCTTTGACGCGTACGATCACACCGGTGTGATCAGTCTTGGCTGGTCCCTGGAGCGTACGATCACACCGGTGTGATTAGAACTTTCAGCGCATCACGTGATCAACTGCCAAATTCAAATGTCCTTGCGCGCGTTCTCTGGCGCTGAGCCAGTGACAGACGCGCTCAGCGCTGTCAATATATCACAAATATGCAGTGTTTTCAACCACATAATGTTTATTTTAGGTTTCAGACATTTAAATGCACATAAGTACTAACAAATCAATACATTTAGAGTTTGTAAAATACACACTGACGTCTATGGGAGCGGCAATAACAATAATTTCCATAATAATTAGACGACACGCTCTATTCAGATCAGATACACATTGTGTAAGTAACTTTAAAGTTTACTCTCTTCTTCTATCAGTTCACCGACTCACTTACATTCATGTATTTCGGGATAAGTGGATGAATTCACGTGTTTTAAAACCAACAGACGCGATTCTCTGTACTGCGGGGCAAACTAACATGGCGGCGCCCGTCGCGCGTATAGCTCAACTAACGCGATCATTATAAAAGTGTTTAAACAGAAAAACACATCCACTTGCACATATTTGACAATCGGAATATCAGATATTTCACGCTATAGTCATCAAATTTGTTAATATTTTGAATAAAAAAAGAAAAATGAAATAAAAGCAGATCATCAGTCATACAGCGCTATTGTGGCTACCGTCTGTCATGTGACAAGCAATGACGCGTCACCATGGAAACAATAAAGCGACACGTTCTAAATAACGGTCGCCTTGAAAAACTCACGCTGGGGGCTCAGCCAGAATATTTTAAACTTACGTGCGAAAGGGTTAAGGTCTGAAATAAAACAGAATGAGAACCTAAATATTCTGTGATTTGGTATGCTTGCTTATCATAGGAAGTCATAAGAAATGACTATAATTGTCATTTCAGTTACTGAGGCAGTGACTTTAAAAGCAAAAGGAAGAGTCATTCTAAGCTTTTTTTGTGACAATTTTTTATATTTCATTTAAAACATTGTTTTTTTAATGACAAAAACAAAATAGTTTTTCAGTTATCACAACTGTTATAACACTGGTTATTCAATAAACACATTATTGTTACTAAACTCTGCTCAAAAGAAATTTAAATTCCAAATTGAACCATATCGAGATACGTATCGTATCGTGGATTGAGTATCGTGATGCGTATCGTATCGTGGATTAAGTATCGTGATGCGTATCGTATCGTGGATTGAGTATCGTGATGCGTATCGTATCGTGGATTGAGTATCGTGATGCGTATCGTATCGTGGATTGAGTATCGCGATGCGTATCGTATCGTGGATTGAGTATCGTGATGCGTATCGTATCGTGGATTGAGTATCGTGATGCGTATCGTATCGTGGATTGAGTATCGCGATGCGTATCGTATCGTGGATTGAGTATCGTGATGCGTATCGTATCGTGGATTGAGTATCGAGATGCGTATCGTATCGTGGATTGAGTATCGTGATGCGTATCGTATCGTGGATTGAGTATCGTGATGCGTATCGTATCGTGGATTGAGTATCGAGATGCGTATCGTATCGTGGATTGAGTATCGAGATGCGTATCGTATCGTGGATTGAGTATCGTGATGCGTATCGTATCGTGGATTGAGTATCGTGATGCGTATCGTATCGTGGATTGAGTATCGTGATGCGTATCGTATTGTGGATTGAGTATCGTGATGCGTATCGTATCGTGGATTGAGTATCGTGATGCGTATCGTATCGTGGATTGAGTATCGAGATGCGTATCGTATCGTGGATTGAGTATCGTGATGCGTATCGTATCGTGGATTGAGTATCGTGATGCGTATCGTATCGTGGATTGAGTATCGTGATGCGTATCGTATCGTGGATTGAGTATCGTGATGCGTATCGTATCGTGATGTTGGTGATACACAGCCCTACTGAACGAGGCGCTGGAGCGATTGTTAATGAGAGACGAAGAGCAGCAGGACTTTTATTATGCTGCTGTTTATCATATTAGATGCATTAGTGTGTTGAAAATGTTGTTATAACGTTACTCTGTGCGTTCTCTTGCCGGCTGCTGTGAGACACTTTATAATATCATATTAAATGCTGAATGGCTTGTCGATAAATGGCATGCAATTCATTTTAAAATATATTTTTGATGGAGAAAATAATGTATTGCTATTGCTAAAAATAAAGCTGCATCTGATTATGCTATGTTAGCTACTTGACAAAATCCTGTTTTTCTCTGAGTCGTGGTACTCGCAAAAAGAAAACTAGATATAAACAATAAGACTAAACGTGTTGAGCTATATAACAATAGTTAGCTTTGTCTATAAATTTAACCAGCCAAACGGTTGTCCTCTTGTCTAATGTAAAAAACATGTAATATATTAAAGCGACAATAAATATATTAAACCAATAAAAGTGGTTTCTACAAAATAAAACCAGAAACTGAGGGTAACACAGATATGACACAATTGACAGGAGACTCGCTCACACGTCCCGGATCCACGATTTTCTCATGATTTACAAATAGTTTGTTAGAAACATTTGGGATATTGTAAGTACTCAACTGAACAAAATATATAACACTGGCCTAGTGGATTTTGGATATTTTACTGCAGAAATCTTACATATTGCAGCTTAAAACCTTTTGGGGCAATTCAGCACACTTCTCCTTCAATCAAAGCAATTAAAAATAAATCATCCTCAATTCTGTGTTGACTTATTTTTCTATTTATACAGCATGCTTGTATTTGTTCTGTATTTAAAATATTTGCAACATATATTCTCTTAAATCCTTCTATGTTTTTCCTGTTAGAAATACAGATTTATCCACACACAGAATGTGACTATATTATCATCCTGCTCTAATCTGATAACTGCGACATGAAACGCATGAAGATATTTAGATATTATAAACATTAACATCATGTTTTTTTTGTAAAACTGTGTGTGTGAAAGGCGCAAACAGATAAATTTGACTGTCATCATGTGTTTGATGCGTCTCAGGTTACAGTAATGACGCTCGACTGCAGGAGGCTCTGCGTCAGGACGCGTCCCGTAAGGGTTCGGTGGTCAACGTCAATCCTGTCAACACGCGGCCACAGAACGACACGCCAGAGATCCGCAAATACAAGAAGAGGTTTAATTCGGAGATCTTGTGCGCTGCTCTGTGGGGTGAGTCCCTCCGAACTCCTGATGAATGAATGAAAAACAATCAACCAGCAGTCAAATAAGAAAAGCTGCAAAGGGTCTGTGGTCTTGATATGCCATTTATTTCTTACACATGCCAAACATTCACTGATGACATCACCGCTGACATTGCCTCTTTAATGTAATTAAAGCATGAATCTGTGAACTGAAACGCCAGCAGAATGTTTCTCTCGACTTGCAACCGCTCTGAATCCAGAACTACAGAAGCTCACGACGACTCCACGAGCTCCTGAAGTCACTGCACAACGCGTTCACACTCACTCTCTCTCACAGTTGTGTAATGTCTCCTAAATATATTCTTCGTATATTAACTGTAGGGCCTGATTTGAGAAATATTGAGACAGCATTGTGAAAAGTGTAGCAGTACATTATTGTATCGTCACAGCTCTATCTCCTATTGCATTCGAAATCAACGTGAAATTGTCCTTTCTTAATAAATGTTCCTGGTTGTAATGTAAATGGTTGATCAAGTTTTTTGGGGTTTTTTTTCCAAAGAAAGCAAGTTTGAACTTTCATCAAAATAACTTGTTCTGCCTCTGACACAACTTTCCTTTCGGCTCTCTTCCCTCCAATGAGTGACATTCTCAACGTCCAGTCAATCTCTTCATATCTCGTGTATGAAGTTAAATATATAAAAAAATCGATCTGAATTTTTGATGTCAGAAAATCGTCACAATACAGTTTTGTGCTGGCTGAACACTCGAGTTCCGGTGTCCTGGAGTGCCTTCATGATGCTAGAAAAAGAAAACGGCATGCAAGAGGGTCGGTGAAAGCGGAGAAGAGGTTAAAGAAGTCTTTGCTTGTCTTTCAGGTGTGAATCTCTTAGTTGGGACAGAGAGCGGCCTCATGCTGCTGGATCGCAGCGGTCAAGGGAAAGTCTACCCGCTCATAAGTCGTAGACGCTTCCAACAAATGGATGTTTTGGAGGGACTTAATGTACTAGTGACAATATCAGGTAACGAACCCTCGTACACAATCTCTGGATATTGATCTATATGAAGGAGGATGTGGTCGTGTGACCGCACGCATGCTTTCAGTGTCACATGTCTGTTACATAACATCCTCTCTTGTGATACTGTTCTCTCGCAAATATTCTCTAACAATCTAGTTCCCCTATTTCTGTCTGTCTTTCTGGTGAAGTCTCAGACATGACATGTATTGTGTGGAAACTATGATTATCAGTTTAAAACTGAGAAATTGTGTAAATCTTGTTTTAAAATTGTGGTGAAACATGCTGTACTTTATCATGTTTAGACATGTTGAAATATTCCATGACACACAGAAGGTCCTGTTACGGAGTTATTTCGACTGGCTACAGATGCTTTATGAATGTAAAAGGAATATAGAAGTCATTTGTTACATGACTAATTCGTAGGAAACGTTTGGTCTTTTTTCCATTTGATTTGAAATGGTTTCTTGCTGAACTTTTCAACTCGGCCACAAAATCCACTAAACCTAAAGCTCTGCTTCATTTAAGCTGGCTGAAGATCAGTGCAAAATCATGATTTCCAGTCTTTGATTCTCAAATCAGTGATTTTATACAGAGAAAATGGCACAATACATCTTGCTAACGCAGTTCATTTTAAGAGGTTAAATCTGTCAAATTATGTGACTTCGTTCAGCCATGGGCCCAGACTCGGAGCGCAAATGTCATTTTTCCTGAGAATGAAGTGTTGATTCAAGCTTCTAATGCTTATTTTACTATACTTTTTATTTAAAAAAATTATTTTAGGGAAGAAGAATAAATTGCGTGTGTACTATCTTTCGTGGCTGAGGAACAAGATCCTCCATAATGACCCCGAGGTGGAGAAGAAGCAGGGCTGGACCACCGTAGGAGACTTGGAGGGCTGTGTGCACTACAAAGTTGGTATGTGTTCATGTTAGGGGTGTAACGGTACACGTATTCATACCAAAACGGTACGGTGTACCGAATGCATTAAACTGCATAAATACAATGTATAAATACAGCATTGTAGCCTAACCACCAATAATCACAATAAGCTCTGCACTTTTTTACTTTCTATAAGAAACAAAGTGTCATCTTTCAAATTCTGCCCCTTTTATCATGAAATTCAAACAATAAATGCAGTTTTGGCACTCTTTGACAGATCACTGTCAGGCGCCTCAGTTCAAGCAGTAAAAGCGATCATCTCGTCATCTCCTCCACTTTAATGCTAGTTACAGAACATACATGAACATCAAAAGGTTTTTGAAAGATATAATACAACTTACTGAAACGTGTCATATCTCATGTAATTGCTCAATCAGTGTTTTAACGGTGGAAAGATAATCAGACAAGTCATTGTGTACACCAGAGAAATGAACTCTTTCACTAAATACATGGACTATATTGGCCTGTATATTCATTATATTTAACCTGTTAATGATGGCTTGATTATTTAATGTGTTTAAACAAATCTGTCATGAAAGTGACAGCCTCTGTGTAAATGATTATATTTCAACAATGAATTTGAGTAAAATATCATTTATAATTAGATTTAGAAGTGAATGCAAAAACTGCCTTATGTGCAGTTTACAGGTTTGCATACAATTTATTTGAATTATTAAATGTGACCCTGGACCAAAAAACCAGTCATAAGGGTCAATATTTTGAAATTGAGATTTATACGTAATCTAAAAGCAGAATAAATAAGTTAGGATAGGACAATATTCTACTGAGATACAACTATTTGATAATCTGGAATCTGAGGGTCCAAAAAAAAAATCGCTTTTATATTTACTGTACAAAATTTGCAAAATATTTTCATGGAACATGATCTTTACTTGATATCCTAATGTTTTTTAGCATTAAAGAAAAATTGATCATTTTTAACCCATACTATATGGGTTTTGGTAATATCTATAATACACCTGTGCGACTTACGACTTTTTGGTTTTGTGGTCCAGGGTCACATAAGAAATTGTGGAAAAAGTGTAGGCACTGTATATTACAGCCCTATTCCAAAATAGATTAAATTCATTATCTTCCCCAAAATTCTACAAACAATACCCAATAATGACAATGTGAAAAAGTTTGTTTGAAATCTTTGCAAATTTATTAAAAAATAATCAAACAATTACAGCCTCAAGTCTTTTTGAGTATGATGCTACAAGCTTGGCACACCTATTTTTCCATCAGGTTGGATGGGGAGCGTCGGTGCACAGCCATTTTCAGATCTTTCCAGAGATGTTCAGTCAGGTTCAAGTCTGGGCTCTGGCTGGGCCACTCAAGGACATTCACAGAGTTGTCCCGTAGCCACTCCTTTGTAATCTTGGCTGTGTGCTTGGCGTCGTTGTCCTGTTGGAAGATGAAGCTTCATCCCCAGTCTGAGGTCCAGAGCGCTCTGGAGCGGTTTTCATCAAGGATGGCTCTGTACATTGCTGCATTCATCTTTCCCTCGATCCTGACTAGTCTCCCAGTTCCTGCCGCTGAAAAACATCCCCATAGTCTGATGTCTCCACCACCACGCTTCACTGTAGAGATGGTATTGGACAGGTGATGAGCAGTGCCTGGTTTCCTCCAGACGTGACACTTGCTCTTCAAACCAAAGAGTTCAAGCTTTGTTTCGTGAGACCAGAGAATTTTGTTTCCCATGGTCTGAGAGTCCTCTAGGCGGACTCTCATGTGCCTTTTACTGAGGAGTGGCTTCCGTCTGGCCGCTCTACCTTACAGGCCTGATTGGTGGAGTGCTGCAGAGATGGTTGTTCTTCTGGAAGGTTCTCCTCTCTCCACAGAGAAACGCTGGAGCTCTGTCAGTGACCCTCAGGATCTTGGTCACCTCCCTGACTAAGGCCCTTTTCCCCCCCGATCGCTCAGTTTGGCCGGGCGGCCCGCTCTAGGAAGAGTCCTGGTCAAAGACTGAAGAGTCAAACTTCTTCCAATTACGGGTGATTGAGGCCAGTGTGTGGACCTCATTGAGACCTTCAATGCTGCAGAAATGTTTCTGTAACCTTCCCCAGATCTGTGCCTCGATGCAATCCTGTCTCGGAGGTCTACAGACAATTCCTTGGACTTCTTGGTTTGTGCTCTGACATGCTCTGTTCACTGCAGGACCTGATATAGACAGGTGTGAGCCTTTCCAAATCATGTCCAATCTACTGAATTTACCACAGGTGGACTCCAGTCAAGTTGTAGAAAAATCAAGGATGATCAGTAGAAACAGGATGAACCTGAGTTCAATTTTGAGTGTCATGGCAAAGGCTGTGAATACTGATGTACATGTGATGTGATGTGATGTGTGTGATATATATATATATTATTATTATTATTATTATTATTATTTTTAATTTATATTAATATATTTGCACAAACTTCTTTCACATTGTCATTATCTGGTATTGTTTGTACTGTATATAAAAATAAATAGCAATTGAATTCAGGCTAATAGTTTGGGCTCTGTTGCTAACCTTTAACTTTAAAGTAATGTGCAAGTAACGGCTCCCCCGATTTGTTATTTCTACTCTGCAGAAAACACTTCGAGGTATTTTAATGAATTATTGATCTGATTATTTGCAGCTGTTGCTGGCTCTGAATTCTGTTGTTTGTTTGGTCTATAGTGAAGTACGAGAGGATCAAGTTCTTGGTTCTGGCCCTGAAGAATTCAGTAGAGGTGTATGCCTGGGCTCCCAAACCATACCATAAATTCATGGCTTTCAAGGTAACGAACCTAATGTCCATGAGAACAAGTCAAGCTAATACAGTTATTATAGTTATAATTATCATCCTTGGTGTGAATGGACCTTAAATTATGTTTGCTGATGCTTAGTGTAAAAACTAAAAAGACATCTTGAAGAATCTCACAATGAAAGCATGAATGAATGATTTTCCCTCTTTGTGTGGTAGTCGTTTGGTGATCTGGTGCACAAGCCACTGCTAGTTGACCTCACAGTTGAAGAAGGCCAAAGGTTAAAGGTCATCTATGGGTCCTGCTCTGGGTTTCATGCTGTGGATGTAGACTCAGGAGCCGTCTATGACATTTATCTGCCAACTCACGTATGTATTGATAGTGAAAAGCATTAGTTTGAAGTTTTTAATCTAGCTGTTTCTCACTCTTCCTCTTTCTTTTGTTTTGTTTCAGATTCAGACGAGTATTCAGTCGCATGCCATCATCATCCTGCCAAACACTGATGGTATCGAGCTGCTGGTTTGTTATGAAGATGAGGGCGTGTATGTCAACACCTACGGACGCATCACCAAAGACGTGGTGCTCCAGTGGGGCGAGATGCCCACATCTGTTGGTGAGTTAATCACGCCTATAATGCTATTCACTCATTAAACTCTATTGTTACAATATTTTTATTTTTAGAAAATCTTTTTTTTTTTACTAACTAATTCTCAGTATATTTGCATGTAGTTATAATCAGGCTTCAGTGGTTTTTACATAGTTGAGTTACACTGTCCAAGTATACATGACACAGTGCGTATTCGGATATGTGAAGCTTTAAGTGCATGTGTAGTGCGCATGCTCTGACGGGTGTTACACGACGAGTCCAATTGCTGCCTGATTTTATGCAACTTTTAAGAGCGACTACCAATGGGAACAAAGTCAGCGGAATTGCATGCGATCCATATCCTGTCAAATTATTTATCGTCAAGATGGAGTAGTTAGTCAGTTGCCGTATGTAGTTGATAAATTAAGCTTTTTATGTTAAAGGCAACACAAACAAACTGTTTGTCGGGGAAATGGCTCCGTGCTTGTTTTCTTTTTTTTTTTTTAATCAGCGTTCTCTCTAGCCTACAGTACCGTTGGACATGGACTTTATCCAACTGCACAACTCTGCAGGCTGGTACATTGTTTCTTTTATATTACACATTTATGCACTTATTCCGTTTTATATTTAGTCTTTCCCCTCCAGAATGTTTATTTTTTTGTAGAAAGAAAACTGTCATCAACATGTCAAGTCAAACGTTTATTTATTTAGTGCTTTATAAAAGAGAAATGATTTATCCTTTTAAGGGATAAATGGGGAAAATAATGATTCAGTAGTGCAAATGGAGTTCAATTCTGCTGTAAAGCAGCTGTGTAGAAAACAGTGATGTCATCGTCCAGCTCAGTTCAGTTCTCATCCAAGAGCGTCAAGTGCAGGCAGATCAATATTATTGTTGAATATCAAGTATACCCAACTAAGCAAGCCAGAGGCAAAAGTGGATAGGAACCTAAACTCCATTGGGGACAGAAATGGAGAAATAAACCTTTGGACAAACCAGGTTCAGACGGGGGACCAGTTCTGCTCTGGCCAAACAAACCAACATGGTGTGATTTATGATTCCAGGTTGCATCAGACTATAGATTGGTATCATAATATTTCATCCAGTTCCTTCTGCCTGAAGATTGATGCATCACACCAGCATACGGTGGGGACAAGTCAAAGCTGGTCATAGGTCTGTACGGAGGACTTGTCTGGTTCTCATGGTCTTTACTAAGGATCTGTGCCAGTGGCTGTCGCATCGACAAGGTCTTCACAGGGCTCTGTCTTTAGGGTTCGTCTAGCTGTCAAGGTCTCTGCTGACATTCAGAGGTGTTTTGGTTGTCCAGGTGCAGGTCCACCATCTGATCTGGATACGGACCGGATCCCGCTTGCTACAGTAACCTTAGTGTAAGAACAAAACAGAGAGACTAACATAAGTGTAGAGGCCATTCTTCTTACAATGAAATGAGTACATCGGGTTTTATGGGAAGTGTTCCCAATTATGGTTGACCTAATTAATGAGTCTAATAATCCTTTAACGGACTTGAATTATAGAAATATGGTGGTATGTTGTATATGCTAGGTTAAAGAGGTTTGGATCTAAAGATCTAGATTTTAACTGACAAGAGTATGTCTGCCTCCCAGACAACGCTAGGAAGATTGTTCCAGAGTTTGGATGCTAAATAGGAAAAGTTGATTATTGCCTGATATAGCCTGCAGTTGATATTGATTTTCTAGGCATTATCAACTAGCCAGAATGACTATAATGCATTAAGAGCTCGGTCAAGTACTAGGGAGCTAAACCATTCAGTGCTTTGTAAGTAATTAATGAGATTTTAAAATCTATACGATGTTTAATAGGGAGCCAGTGCAGTGTTGACAGAACCGGCTAATATGGTCATACTTCCTGGTTCTAGTAAGGACTCTAGCAGCTGCGTTTTGGACCAGCTGTAGTTTATCAAGCGTGCAGGGCAACCACCCAGTAGAGCGTTACAGTAATCTAGTATTTTTTACGATGTAAACATGCGGTTTTACAAATGTTAAAAATGTGGTTTTACCAAGTGAAAGATTGGTATCAAAGAGCACACCCAGGTTCCTCAATGACAACGAAGACTTGACAGAACATCCATCAAGTATTAGACAGTAGGTTATTACATGCAGAGGTTTTTGGTCCAATAATTTAAACCTCTGTTTTTTTCAAAATTTAGGAAATTACTAGTCATCCAATTTTTTTTTATATTGACTATGCATTGTTACTTTCGTGAATTGGTAAGTTTCATCAGGCTGTGAAGAAATACAGAGCTGAGTATCATCAGTGTAACCGTGAAAACTAACACCATGTTTCCTAACAAATATCTCCCAAGGGTAGGTTTCCCATGTACAGAGTGAAAAGCAACGGTCCTAGTACTGAGCCTTGCACTAATAGAGCTATACAACCACATTTTGATAAGAGCAAATCATTTGTAACTCTAATTGGAGCAGTCTCAGTACTATGGTACGGTCTAAAACCTGACTGGAAATCCTCACAGATACCATTTCTTTCAGAAAAGGAACATAGTTGTGATACTGCCAGTAGATGATAATGCCTTTTCTAGTATCTTTGACAAAATGAGTAGATTCGAGATTGGCCTGTAATTGACCAATTCTCTTGGGTCAAGTTAGGATGATGAGAGCCTTAACAGCCAGCTTTAAAGATTTTGGGACATATCCTAATGACAATGATAAATCACTAATATTAAGAAAAGCATCTATGACTTCTGGAAGCATCTCTTTCAGAAGCCTAGTCGGTATAGGGTCTAACATACATGATGATTTCAATGATTTAACAAGTTTAGTTAGTTCTTCCTCTCTTATAGCAAAAAATTATTTGAAATGGTTCCTTAGGTGTTCTACAATGCATTGATGCTATACAGTAGTAGGTGATTATTACATGGTTATTATTTTTTTTAATACTATCAATCTTGCAGAATAGAAATTCATCAAGTTATTGCTGCTGTGGTGTTGGGAAATGTCTGAACTTTTTGAAGCTCTATTTCTTCATTAACTTAGCGTTGGAAAGTAAGCAGACCTTGCTATTTGTAAAGCCTTTCTATTGGCAGAAACACTATCCTTCCACACAATGCGGAATAGCTCCAGTTTAGTTTTCTTTAGCTGCATTCCATTTTCCAGGCAGCTTTCTTGAGGGCACGGGTGTTCTCGTTATACTACAACTGTTCTCCGTAATCTTCTTTAAGCGCAAAGGAGCAACCATGTCTAAAGCCCGGAACACACCAAGCGTACGGTCAGCCGTCGGACAGTTTTTGTGCGTCGGCCGGCTAAGTTTTCTCACCGTCAGCTGAAGTTGGTCCTCGCCTGCTTTTTTTCGGCCGATTCGGTATGTTGAATCGCCGTCGGGCCATCGGTGAGAGAGAGAACTCTGATTGGCTGTTCAGAATAGCAAACGAGTCAGTTCACCAGAATAAAAGCAAAAGTTATGAAAGCAAGCAAATAAGTCATGACGGCACAGACAGAAGTTTTTTCTAATTTTACGTCATCTTACCTTAGCACTCGAATGCACGAATATTTTCATAATAACATGAGCGGAGTGGAATAAAGAACGTGATTGATATTCAAAACGGTAAGCAAGAGCTGCTTTATTTATGGTTTGTATACTTGCAGTCTTGGTTTCCCTTTCCCTTTTTGAATGATAAATATTGATAAATATATCTGCTTATAGGCAGTTATCTCCTTTATACACAGGCGCAGAGCGCACGTGCTAGATGACAATCGGGTGTCGAGCGTCGGTTTGGTGTGTCAGGGCAACTTTGGACCCAGACGCTGCTGAAGTGGGCCAATTCCACAGTCGCACTTCGTCGCCACTAGTTCGTCGGCTTGGTGTGTTCCGGGCTTAAAGTGCGAATAGTCGGTAGAAGAACACAACATTGTTACAGAAACCAAGTTGTCTGGTATGCTGAGGAGTTGAAACTGATCAAGAAAATTATTTATAAAGCAATCTTTAGTCGTAGAAGTGATAGTTCTACCGTATTTGCAACAAGGAGGTGGTTTTGCAGCCTTGGCTAAATGTAGTTTACACGAGACTAGATAATGATCTGAGATGTCATCGCTCTTCTGCAAAATTTCAACGCCATCAACATCGATTTCAGTGTTAATATTAAATCTAAAGTAAGATTACGTCAATGAATGGGATTAAGGATTTTTCAGTGACTTTGGACTTAATTAAAATTAGATTTGAGACCGTTAAACATCTTTTGCTTGTGTTCAGCCCCACTCGTGACAGATAGACTCCTTGAACCTTGAACCAGTCAAATATGGCCTAAATCATCACTCTCCTCTTGGGAAGGCCCTTGTCGTAGGTGGCAGCTTTGTGGGAGGTTTGTTCTAAGCTGAGTTTAAGCCTGTATATGACCCTACTGGCTCCTATCGTGAAGAGTCCAAGTGCTGCCTTCACCTCTAGCAGGGCCGCTGGAGGATAGCTAAATTTTCCATCCAGTATAGGACCATTACAGCGGAGAGCAGCTGGAGCAGTGAGACCCAGAAAGTAGCTTTCCAGAATGTGCATACGGTGAATAAAGCTGCGAGGCTGTGTGAAATCTAGAAACACTGATAGACGTGTCTGCGTGTGGCTGGATATTCATTGAGGGAAAGAAGGCTAGTTCATTCCTCCTATTCTAGAACCCATGCAGATAGGAAGGTGACTCCTGCACAGCGAGACTGTGAAATGTTGTCTATACTCCGGTCAACTTGGCCTTTATCGCTCAACCTGCCAAGAACAGGTGTTGTAAATAGTCACTGTGTTGTCCCAATCAGCGCTCTTTTAAGCAAAAACCCATTGATTGCAGTGTCTAATTACAAAACGGCAGAGTTCAGGGGTCATCCCTGCTTCTGGGGGGACGCGCTGTCCTGCAGAGCTCAGCCTCAACCTTAATCAAACTCTCCTGAATCGGCAAATCCCGCTCCTCAGGATCACTTGAAAATACACATGCAGTTGAGCTAAAGCAGGATGGGAATAAACTTTGCAGGACAGTGGGTCCCAGGAGCAGGGTTTGGACCTGCAGTATAGCTCAAGAGACTGAATCTAGCCTATCATATGTACCAGTTATTGTATATTTGTTGACAAATAGTTTTTTCACTCACCTATATATTTGTTTCTTGCAGCTTATATTCGCTCTAACCAGATCATGGGCTGGGGAGAGAAGGCTATAGAGATCCGCTCTGTGGAAACGGGCCACTTGGATGGAGTTTTCATGCACAAAAGAGCACAAAGACTAAAGTTTTTGTGTGAGAGAAATGACAAGGTGAGTTTTTATGAATCTCGCAAAAACATGCCGTAAAACAATGCATAGATTTTCTGAATTTGTGTTTACATAAAGCAAAAATAATTCAATTGTAATTACTGTATTTTTCCATGTTGTTGCTGTTTTTTTTTTATTATTATTATTTTTGAAAATAAAATAAAACGGTAATGAGAATATAGAGAATATCACCAGACTCTGCAGTAATGAGCGGTTTTGGTGAAACGTGCTTCGTAATAATCATGTAAGAAAACCTTAGTGGTCCTAAAATTGGTTTTATTTTCTTTCTGCAAAATATAACTGATTTAGGGGTAAAACATGACCTGGCCTTGACAACCGCACCAATCAGCTTTGATTATCTGTTCAAATTGTAAGCTGAAAGAACGCTCCGCTGGACTCCGATGTTTTTTAAAGCGATGAATGAAGTAGTTGATGCTGCTGTGAAATAGAAACATGTTGAATGTTGTGCAAGTAGATAGATGTGGTATCATATCTCTGATGGTTTGTTTCCTGTAGGTATTCTTTGCGTCTGTGCGTTCTGGAGGTTCTAGCCAGGTCTATTTCATGACTCTGGGTCGGACCTCCCTGCTCAGCTGGTAATCGACGGCAGTGAACAGCAATGAATCTGATCTACCAATGAAGTTTCTTAACACGATCAGCCGAGGCCAGGCTACACAAACGGCCAGAGCCCGCTGAAGGACTGACTAACACCAATTGCGATTTAGACAAAAATTGAATTTGTCCTTTTGCAGCGTGCTGCATGGGAAACTGGCTTGAGTATTCTACAGTATTATTGCTAGTCTGTGTAAATGTCTTTCTCTAGAGTTTAATAAAATCTGACTCAGCTGAGAGGAACGGTGAAATTCTGCTGTTGTGTCTCTCAGTCACAAATAGTGTCATAACAATGGTGAAACACAAAATGGCTTTTTGTCCTGTATTTTTATTTATGGGTTATTTATTTCTAGGTTTTTTTTATTATTCATTTCTTTTTACTAAGCAGAGTAGTTCCAGTAATGTGGAAGATGGCTGAGAGGTTTAAACAATTTCCTGACAGAATTCCAGTGTTCCCAACCTGAGCTTTCCGGAGCATCTTATGAAGCCAGCGTATGCTCGTGTGACGTCAACAGGAAGCGGACAGCTGTGTTAGCTCCGGGTTTGTTTTTGGCACGTTAAAAACACGGATTTGGATTAATGTCGATTTAATGTGGACTGTCCTGTGGCACTTTTTTGCCTCTTCTCTTTTCCTCATCTTTTCTTGTCTTCCCTCATTTCCCTCTTCCCTCTTTTTTTTCTTCTGCCACATGTCCGCTGACAGTGGCCTCATTCCTGCATTGAAATGACCAATGAAAGAGGTTTGATGAGTATCTGTGTGCATCAGAACCGTGCGTCCCATCCTTGTTTTGAAGAGCAAACGAGTGAAGGTTAGTTCTGGACTTTAAAAACTTGTCCTGAAACTGAGCTGACCGGTCCACTCAACCAGACCGTGGTTAAAAAAACTGACATTTGATTCATTTTGAATGATTGTTTGAGGGGTTTTTTTTGTTCCAAGATGTGTTTTTCATCAGACAGAGATCATGTTAATGCGAGAATGGTGCTCAGAGTTTACACGTTCTCGTAATAACTTAATCTGTTATGGAAACACTAATTTACATTTTATGGGAATGAATGTCTTGGTCATGGACTATTATTATTATTATCATTTGTAACTGAACTGTATATATTTAATAAAAGGCAGGACTGTGCTATTAAGTAATTAAACCATGTGAAAAGGAAGGGATGAGCGCGCATGAGTCGAGACGCTCACACAGAAAGCTTTTGGTGTTTATGGGGTTTTATTATTATTATTATTATGGTTTTAGTTTTCTCTTTTTCTTTTTAAAGTTTTCACACACACACACAAACTTAGCGAATCTGTTGGATTATGTCTATTATGTTTACCGAGTTATTTTCTCTTTTTAGTTCACGCTCACTTCTGCTCTCCCCACATAAAGTATTTATAGATTTATATGTTCTATAAGTTCTACATTTCAGTTGCTTGTGATAATTAGTATTAGATTTCATTTTAGTATTTTAACAAAGCTGTTAAAGTTTCAGTGAGTTAAAAGAAGAACATGAATTGTGCCAGTGACAAAAACTAAAAGTGAAGCATATGTTTAGAAACAGACAAAAAACTAAGACTGGTTTGGCGCTCTTTTTTTTTTTTTTCATCTTCTTCTTCTTCTAAGCTTTAACTTTGAGAATTCCTCAGTCCTTCACAGTTAAGACACAACTTGCTATTGTGGTGTTTCAGTTGTTGCCCTAATACAGACCTGAAATAAATTCACCTGGAACAAAAAAAGTTGCAAAATTTTGTAAATCTAATGTTCATTGTTGTGTTTTATTTTAAGATAGTTTTTTTTTTTTTTTTTATATTTCAACCATAATTCTTGTTAATTAATAATAACAATAATTCAGATGGTGTTTCCTCAGCGCTGCTTTGACTTTCTGAATATGTTCTTGGCTGACTGGTTGTCTGTTTTTCAGTCGTGGCACTGTATCGTACGTCCTCTCTGTATATGACAGGAAGTCCTGTATTTTCCTGATGGTCCTTTTGTTTTTCTTTGAAAATAAATTCGGTTTACTTTAAGGAGTGATGCCTGTCTTAGTATTTTCTCTCCGTAAAGGAATTGGTAACCTAAACAAATGTCCGGAAAGGACTTCTTATAAGCTGTGAAAGTCTTCAAGTTGCTGAAGAGGAAGCTGGAGCCGGTCCCCTACACCCAGTGCTGCCCGAGGGGTCGCGGGCCAGGTCATGAAAATACCCACTGGAGTAAAAACGATCGTAACAATTTTACGAGTGAAGAAAAAGCACATAAATGAAAATTCAATATTTGTTTATAAATGTGTATTAAGGGTAATATATTGAAACTACAAGGGACAAAAATATTTCAACGAGTGAAAATGAGCTTGAAAAATTGAACTAAACTGATTTATCATGAAACAAATAAAATGTGTGAAAAATAAGGCTACAGTTTGGGTCAATATTTGTGTATAAATGTGTAATCGATCCTACTGATTCGACAGGTGTCTCCGGCACTGCGCGATCTTTACAAACCTGTAGGTGGCACTTCGCCTTCATTTAACCTACGATGATAACTTCATCGGACAGTAAATCAGTACAGAATGTCTGAGAATATGGTCCAATGTTTCACTCATACGTGACAAGCAATTAATAATGTGCTATTTACAGCAGTCAAAAGTGCGTACCTTTACTTTGAGCTTGTCTGTCTTCCTGTGCTCTTTTTTTCGGCTCTGTAAAGATCACTTTTGGTTGCCGTTTCTACCTCGACTTCACTTTATCTGTTCTTCTTTTCATTTAAATGAACTAAAAATAGCATTGTGTATGTCGAGACGTCATGACGTTGTGAGAGATTATTCCGAAAGGCAGTATCCAAATCAGTGAAGTCGATATTACCATAGAGATTAGAATATTTGGAATTTTTATCTTTGACCTCACGTTTTCCGCCATACAAAATTAGGGCAGCATCAACTAATCGATAATGAAAATGATCGACAACGATTGTCATAATCGATTAGCTGGGTCTGCCCACCATGCACGCAAAACTTCCACCAGTCTCCAGTCTTGTCAAATTATAGCACTGAATAAAGCATTTCTATAGACAAAATGCATTTAAAAATAGTGAAGGAAACGGTGAGCTTCTGCGGGAAAGGTGCGTGATCCAAACTCACCCGAAATTCATCTGAAGCTTCAAGCTAATGCATTAGCTCGTGTTTAACATGGCTTGACAGATGCAAAACATTCATTCTACGGCTGTATCGGTATCAGTGAATCTTTCAAATTCACGCAAGCATTTCCATTTTGTATAATGGTTTGTCCTGACAGTCTGCGGTAAACTTCAAACTTTACGCTACGGAATGAGCGCCGGCACGCACCCGCGTCAGACAGATATTCGTTTTGCTGAAATCTCTGTTGTTGAAAGTTCAATTTAGGTTTAAAAATCAATGTAACTGTAAAGGGATAACGGCATGTGATTGAATAAATGTAAGACGTTTCTATTATTTACAGGATAAAAAAAATGTGTGTGTTCCTGTTGAACATTTCTCTGACTGTTGGTTAACACTGAGACTGTGTTTTTCTTTATTATCTTTATTATTATCTTAATTTTTAATGTAGAGATTTAAACTATATACAGTGCTTAAATTTATTTGACTGCCACCACCTAAGGTTTGTGCCGCAGCTGCCCTAAACTAACAGTACTGGTGATTACCAAAATCATTTTTATATTTCTGTAATGCTTAATCCACCCGTAAGTGTAAGCGGTTTTTGTCATGAATTTATATATTTTACAAGAAAAACAGAAGAAATAGTGCAGCACTTTTTTCAGGTGCTCAGTGACAGTCAATAACAGAGACTATGGGAAAGCACATGAAAACATTGCCAGCAAGAATGCAAGCTGTTCTCAAAGCCAAAGGAGGCAGAACAAAATATAAAGTGTTTTGGACATTATGTGTGAATAATGACTTTTTGTCAGATCCCTAAAATATTTGTGTTGTCTTTTCTATGACAGGTAGTCTAAGAAATTAAGCACTGCATGTGTTCATAGCATTTAATTGGCACATTTGTTTGAACTACATTGGGGAAGATGTGTAATAGTGTGGTTTTTTTTGTCAATAAAATAATAATAAAAAAAGAAAATTAGAATTTTTATCCGATTAATCGGTTAAAAATAAAAATAATAATAATCGGCCAACTAATCGATCATCAAAACAATCATTGCTTGCAGCTCTATACAAAATGCTTAATAAGCAATTAAGCATTAATAAAGATTAGGCTTAGCGCACCAGTAAAGTACAACATTTTTCACCTTTCTAAAGAACGTGAGCATTTTGGAGAGAAGTGTAGTGGAATCTGTGAATATACCGTGATAATTACGGTACTCGAGTTCTGCCACTATATCACAGGCAGTATTAGACTGCTGTGAATGTTTCCAGTGTTTTCAGATTTGATTTATTTTCTTGTTTTCTATGGATCAATTATGAACGAAACTTCTTCTTGATTGGAATATTGAAAATAAATGCCTTTCCAATCTTATGTGCGATGGAAAAGGCGAGAAGAACGAGTTCGGCAAAAGGCAGATTTGCATGAGAAGGATCTGTTACACCAGACGCTTTACTCCTTACACCACTGTTAATGACAAGATACAAACGGTTTTTATACTTTTGTCTGTCCCAACTAGACATGGCACCTGTCAACAACTGGGCCATTTGCATTTACTGTAAATAGACACTCCAATTATTCTAATAGTTTCACGGCTGTGGGACCCCCAGATAAGGCGGGGACCTAGGCGACCGCCTATAACGCCTGTTGGATGGGCCGGCTCTGCCTACACCCATGTAATAGTCTAGCCAAGGTGAATATATGAGTAGCAGATGGTATACTTAACCAATCCCTATAATTATATTTCACCCCAAGGGTCTAACTTTAACCTTTCTTTTAAAATAAGAACAATGGGTCTTTTTCAGCAAGCATGCACACACATGAATTTGTGCATGACAGTTTCACTAACAAATTATAATTCATCAATAACTTTCTTTCTAAAATGTATTCTAAACTTACACGAAAAATTTAGGAACAACTGAATTCTAGTAGATGAATGTAGAATGAAATGTAGAATTCTCCTGGTGGCCTTCAATTTTAAACAGGTATAAATCCTGTGTGTGTGTGTGTGTGTGTGTGTGTGTATATATTTATATATATATAAGTAAAAGAGTAAAAAGGATGCATCATAGCTTGAGCTGCGAGGTTCCTCAGCATAAAGACGCAGATACGCGTGTATGTACAGCTGACTAATGAAAGGTCTGTATAAAAGGTGTTTATTCAGTTGAACCTGTGTTGAGGATGGCACACTTGTCATAGAATGATGTACATTTATTGGCCAACCTGGAAGTTGGCATCACATTGGTTCCCTCGACAAAAAACCCTTTTGGATTAAAATAAGCTCTGTGATCAACAAAAGTTTATGATACTTACACGTTACAAATACAACCGCAGAAGTAAAAAGCTAAAAGTAGGCTATAAAAGAACTACAGGTAACACTTTAGTTTAGGGCTCAATTCTCACTATTAACTTGCTTATTACTATTAATAAGCAGTAATTTGCAGTTTGAGGCAAAAGTCGTGGTTAATAGGGAGAATTGGACTCTAATCTAAAGTGTGACCGAACTACACGCTCCCACGACTTCAATGTCACCCTCACTAAGTTTCCAACAAAATTCCTGAATGTTTGAGTTAGAATAATTTGCCATTATAAGCACAAGAAGGCTGTAAAAGCAGGCTGAGCTTAGCTTTTCGGTGTGATGACGTTCAGTGTCTCTGACAGCCTGAAGACAGCCAGACAGTAACCACTTTTTCGAGACACTTAACAGCTTAAAAAAAATCATGAGTGGGGTAATGCTGATGTATTTTATCTTGTAAAATAAAACGTGGAAGTATCTTAAGTTTGTCTTAATCACAGACCTCATTTCAGCCATTTACCCAAAAACCCCTAAAAAACCCACTGACTTCAGGAGGATGTGAAACCAGGGTTTACTGGGTTTACCTGACTGCCTACACATGAGACTTCTAACACTCAACAAGGAAATTCACCAGCTGAACACGTCCAGTCAGGATGAATTTACAGACAGTGCACCAAATAAGGTTAAAAAGGAGCTCCAGCGAATGACTGATCTCAGCATCATTATACCCATTCCTGAAGTGACTGAGTGGGTGTCTTCTATGGTTGCTGCTCATAAAAAAAAGACTCTAACAGCATCTGAATTTCTATAGACCCTGCAGACATAAACACAGCTATACACCACCACCCAATGAGAATGGTTGAGGAAGTCGAAACTGTCAAATTCCACCATATTTTCTGTACTTGATGCAAAATGTTTGTTTTGGAAAATCTCCCTAGACCATAAATCATCACTCCTCACAACATCCAGCACCAATAAATAATGGTTTAGACCAGAGCTTCCCAAACTCAAGAGGGGTAAGGCCCCCCAAAAACACTGCAAAAGCTCCACCACCCCGCCGCTAAAATATATATTCCGACATTTACCTACAAATACATTTATTAACAAGTTTGTAAGAATTTCATGTGAATTAGGAGAACTATGATGTAAACATTCTTTACAAATATATTTAAATCCATAACACTAACCTTACATACTTTAAAAAAAAACAATAAATATTTTAATTATTTTAATATATTGATTTGGACTTGATTTGGATTTGATTTTTTCACACAGCAGCTAAATCGACTTAAAATACTTAAAATGCTCATTTACTGATATTCAAGTACAAATACATCATTCGAAATGGTAAAGGGTTTACTTTCAAACAAAACAAAACATTGCACTTTTGTAAAACAAAGGAAACTCAACAAACAGTCTACAAACTCGGCGTAAGGACAGGGATCCTCCCCCAACAGCAGCATCTGGCTGAATATATCATCCGTTCTGCTCCAGAAGAGATGTTTGAGTGTTTCGTTATCCCTACGTGCCTCGTTGTAGAGGTCTAGGTGGGCCTGAGGCGGCCTGAACCGTGGAGCAGAGGTGGGTGAAGGGGCACACCATGGAGGATCAGGTGGTTGTGGTGGGGCCATTGGAGATGGGAACTACCCCGTCGGAGCTAGGCAGTCTACCTGGCTGTGACATGGGGCACAGAAAATTTGTGAACGGCCTCCGTGGCCATGACGCTAACCCTTACATGAGGAGTAAGGAAAACTCACGGCAAACAGGAACCATGACTTTGAGAATTATACAAAATAAAAGACATGAAAACAAGAAAATGAAATCAAACCCCAAAATAATACATGACAGAAGCATAGAAATGAAAACTGACAAAAGTTGTACCAAACTGAACATCACCCTGGCAGAGCTCAAGTTGAAATAGAGAAAGGAAGGAGCTACATAAATATGACCATTTAGAGGTCAGAATTAACCACACATATGGGGCAAGAATACTTTGGAAGAAATTGCTTCTCATGCAATCTTGTCTCTGTGTCATAATAACAGGAAAAAATGCTTGAGGACTGAAGAGTATATTACACTGATATGTGAGGTTACAACATCTGAAAAAAACAACAACTGATGACAGGACAAGTGATTAATTCAATGTCATGTGTGTTAATGAACAATCATAAAAGTGCTGTTGTCAAAAATATACTGAACATGAGAGCTTTATGTAAGTGCTATCACTGTCACACTTCAGCTTAGGATGTGAAACCATTGAGGTCTTTTAAGTCCTGTTGCCTGCACGTGATTCTCCTGCAGTCCACATAAGAGCATCTGTGTGACATATACTTTAATTGTCTGTAACTTCAAATGTGTCATCAATGTCCTCTTTTATAATATATTATAATTCTAAAATTACAGTTAAAAACACACACACACATATATATGCGTGTATATATATATATATATATATATGTATGTATAAATATATATATATATATATATTTATATATATAATGTATGTATGCATAATAGCTGTCTGTAGGGGAACTGCAAATGTCATCAATTTCCTCTTTTTTCCCAAAATGTGCAAACACTGGCATTTGCTTCAGAACATCACGATTGCATCAGACAGAGCACACGAAGTACACATAAACATGAATACCAGCTATACTTGTGATCAAATCACCCGAGATTTAAATGTCTAGTGTTATATTCATGAATCAAGTTTATTATATGGTCAAATACACAATGCACTGGCCTGTCTAACAGCTCTGTCTGTTTTGTATGTTTGGTTTCGTACAATTTGTCCTGTGTCATAACAGTAGATGTCTGTTTACACTTTTGAAGCAAGATTGGCACTTTACGCTGTCATTGCCAGCAAACACATGGCAGTGTATTTCCATGTGTAGGTCTTCGTCTTTATCTAGAGGTGAGTTTGATCAGCACTCTGATTTGGAAATGTGGAATTTCCACTTATTGATGAGGAAGCTTTTTTTTGCATGGGATTAGGGTTTCCCCCATAACCTGACCATAAAACAGACACACAGAGAACTGTCAACTGCCTGTCCCGGTCCTTTTGTCTGTACTTCTGTCAGCACAGCTGTTCAAAATATATTCTTTCATCATCATCATCATCATCATCATCATGATCATCCAGGTGAGAGATGAAATTCCATATTGAACATATTATTGTGGGACAACATTAAATAATGCAGAGATGTGTTGAGTTCAAAATAACGCATTTTATGAATAGAGAGTTCTTTGATGTCACTTATTGCCTAAAATCACTATTATCATTTATTGAGGTATTTAGAGTTTACAGAATTTAGATATCCTTTAGATTCTGTAGATCAACATGTTGATAATGGTGGTCGTATGGTTGCTATGTTTTTAAACGTTTGCATTGATTGTCATGTTGTGTATTCTGATGTATGATCTTTCCTGATAGCGTCTCTTTGATTTTGGCCCATGCGTATTCATACTTTCCATGAGATTATTCCTTAATTCTGCACTGGCTCTGAAAGGTAAATATAAGTTTATATAACACTACAGAATATATATGATTTGTGAAGGATCATGTGACATTGAAGACTGGAGTAATGATGCTGAAAATTCAGCTTTGATCACTGGAATAAATTATATTTTACAATATATTCAAATAGAAAACAGTCATTTAAAATTTTAATAATACTTACTGTGCCTTGGTGAGTAGAAGAGACTTATTTTAAAAACAAAAAATCTTACCGATCCAATATATAGCAAGATCATTTTTTAAGCATGCAAAAGGGCATTTCGCGTGCGTGAACTGAGTTGAGGAGAAAATCTTCGTCTCGCAAATAAGAAAATATTTCGAGGGAACGAAAATCAGTTTTGCATTTCAAAGAAGTTTATTTGGATGTGCGCGGACGTTCTCTTTCGCACGTGCAAGGTTTGAGTTGCTCGAGCTCCTGATACCCGCGTGCTCGCTGAGCGCCGACCGCTCGCCTGCTCAACACAAACCAGCGCTACAATGCTACAAAACTGACTTGACAACCAATCACAAGACTCCCTGCATTACAGACAGCGCAAGAGGAAAAACTCATGGTTCAATGGCTTGAACACTATCAAAGTTCCTTTAAGACTGGAATGTCTTCAACACTCTTCATTTTAAAGTTCAAATGTTTTCCACTCGACAACCACACATAAGTGGCTTATTTTTAATCAAAATCAAATCGCAAATATTTTCTTATTTCCAAAGATATTTCAAAAATTTGGCAGAGATCTAATTCCATAGTTTTTTTTGCCTGTCATAGACGGACCACCATCAGTGGTAACGCCGACCATCCACGGCAAACTAGCATGCTCAATTGCTTCAAACAGCTGCAGAAATATATCTTTGGCTGTGGTACGGCCGTGCATTGGACACAAACTCAGCAACTGTTCCATCACTTCAAATTGGTCATTAATACCCCTGATGAAAATTGCTAGCTGAGCACTGTCGGTGATGTCTGTGCTTTCGTCGAGCATCACAGAGTATGCAGTGAAAACTCTAGATTTGCGGCATAACTGATCATAAATGTCACTTGATAACTCACTAATCCGCTCTGCCACTGTGTTTGCCGACAAAAAGAGATTTTTGAACAAGCTTTTCTTTTCTGGACAAAGAATATCAGCAACTTTCATCATGCAATCCTTTATAAACTTCCCTTCTATGAATGGCTTTAAAACTCACTCACCACATAACTTGCTTCAACTGCAACATCAGCATCCCTTTTGGCTTTAGGGAAAAGGTTTTGCTGGGACGTTAGCTCTCTCTGCAACTGCGTGGTTCTTTTTTCTCTTGTCTTCCTGGTATTTCTGCTACTGTTCTCCATGTTTAGTCAAGTAATGCCGCTTGAGATTAATGGGCCGTAAACGGCCTCCGGGCCGGAGAGTATAGTGTCCCCGTATACTGGGGCGTTAGGACCCACACAGACCACAGGATGAGCGCCCCCTGCTGGCCTGACTTACACCTCTTCCAGGAGCTACATTGTTTTCCCAGGAGGTCTCCCATCCGGGTACTAACCAGGCTCAACCCTGCTTAGCTTCAGTGGGCAACCAGTTTTGGGCTGCAGGCTGATATGGCTGTGGCTACATCTTGTCGAAACGCCACTACAGTCTCTGACCGGAGATTAATCATGTGTGCTCTGCGTCACTGCTCATTTGTATCAACGGTTCTCAACCATTCTTCGCTGGAGGAAGCCAGCTCCTACGTGAACATGAATATGCTCACTTTGTTCCTGCAAGTCGCGGCCAGTGTGAACTTCAACATATTTGAATTTTTTAGAGCAGTGGTTTTCAATCCTGGTTCTGGGGACCCTCCGCTCTGCACATTTTGAATGTCTGTCGAATCGGACACTCTCAGCTCAGTTCTTCACCTAATGAGCTGATGTTGTGTCAAACAAAGGAGACATACAAAATATGCAGAGCGGTGTGTCCCCGGAACCAGGGTTGACAAACACTGTTTTACATAACTTTCTGGACATTGGGACCCATGGAATCCATCCGGTCCCTGGTCCACTCAGACATCTGAATACCCTAGTGTCAAATGTCCTAATTCAGTGAAGTGTGATGTTGATACTATGCTTGCATAATTACTATAACAGTACTATTCCATGTTGTTTAATAAGTTCTTCTGATTGGTTCAGGTAGTTGTGTGGTTGTGGGTCCAGAGATCCCGGAATATCAAGTTCAAGGCGAGGCGGTTATCATCAGCTTCCCATTTCTTGAAGATACAATTAATTACGAGGATAAACGACTGGACAACAGCTCAACATTCCACATTGATCACATCAACGTGAAGAACCAGAGCAGTCTGAAGAGCTGCCGCGATCGGGTGATGCAGAGTGGGCGTAGCGTCCTGCTCCTTCCGTCTCACCCGTCAGACTCTGGAACATTCACCTACATTTTCAGGTCAGATCTTATAGACGTGAATTTTCTTTCGATTCTTCGATTCCTGTTCACTTTCTCAATTTAAATTCAGGGAAGGAAATCCACATGAGTTAAATGCAGTTCAACAAATACTAACAATGTTTATTTACAATCGCACTTTATAACAACGCTTAATCATTTAAATGACATATTATTATTAATATATGTCATGTTTTATTTTACAGAAGGCTAAATAGATATGTTAATAGTTTTCATAAAAACAATGTCAGAAGTCATGCAAAAAATCTTAATGGTCCTAACTTTTTTACCTTTTGATTTTGGGGTGAAATATGAGTCCAGCATTCCTTAACTCTTACTATCAGTCTGATGTGTTTCACTCCACTCTTATTTAAGCATGGTTTATATTTATTTTCTTAAAATGTTTGATGTGATTTATCCTGATAATAAACTTGCAAAATTAATTTGACATTAATTATAATCTATATAATACCATTTCTGGAGGACCACGACCCGCAGAATTTATAAGCACAGAATCGAGGTCTTCTTCAAAATATTACTTGATTCCAGGTTGGTGTGTTTGATTAGGACTGGACCTAAACCCTCCAGGAGCGCAATTAAATAACCCTGTCCTAAAAGCTCGAAGGCTGAAAATAATCTATAGGAGTATGGAAGTTGCTGTAGGGAAGGTTTGAAGGAACCTTTACTGGAAAGTGCCCAAACTGGATTCGAAATATTAATGAAATGTGGAAAATAATATGGAAACGCTCTGATTTATACACTAAAACCAGCAGAAACTCCTGCACAATCAGTAGATGTGCTTTATGTTAAGCATGTTTTGTTTTTTACAGTTTTAAAATGGTTTAGATTATTGAATTTAATGATTTTTTTTGTTGTTAGTCTACACATACTTAGTAATGCATTTTTCACTCAGGAGCGGCACATCCTGTTTCACTGGGAGTATTTCTGTAACGATTTACGAGGCAGAGGAGCCAAACGTGGTCATGACCTACACTGCACATGCAGGAGAAGATACCAAAATTAAATGTCCCCATTTGAAACATTTCAAAATGAAAGAAAATCTCATGTGGTTTAAGGTAGGTCACTGCACATTGTGGAAAACAACAAGTAAATAAATAATCCAACTGAAAGAGCAAAAATGTTTTCTGTATTCTTAAATTGTCAATTGTTTAATTTACAGGATTTTCAGAGCACAGCGCTCCCTGTTGGCAGAGGAAAGTATAAAAGAGAGAGAGGCATAATTCTGGCCATCAAAAACATCTCTGTGAAAGATCAGGGCTTCTACACTTGTAGGCTAAATGTGATTTTCAACAATACCCGATACAATGTGAGCAGGACCTGGAGAGTTCAGGTGTCAGGTAAATAAGTTCCCTGTGTCATATGGATAGCTGTGCCGCTACCACTGTTGTATGACCTACATGTTACTTTTCTTTCTTTCTAAACCTGTCAGACAGCAAATGATGACTAACATTTTTTTTAGGCACAGTGTCAGAAAATACTTCACCAGAAGCTGTCACCTCTAACAGTCTTAATACTTTCACATGCAAGTATCAGAGATTCTTTTTAAATTCTATAAATATTTAACCAACATGCTGATCTAAAACGGATTAAAATAACAATTTCACTTTGCTCCCTGGTACTCACGCAGCATCAAGTTATTCATTCCCCAATATTGTCTTTCCTGTGAACGGATCCTTCATTGAAAGTCATTTTGGTGAGTCCACACTGCTAACAGTGTTGATTTGTGTGTTTATTGTTTAAATAACAGGTTTATATTCAGGTCATTCTTTTCACGACACTGTCCATAATAGAGTCATTTTAATAAAACGCACTGTACTTAACACGAAAAGGCAGCTGCCGATTGTATTTGGATTTTACACACAGTTTCGGGACACGTTCACACCATAATAAAGGACAATGACAACCTCATTCAGATAAATCCACAGCAGTTACTGATTATAGAAGTGTAATGCTGGGCGAACTCAGAGACGAGGGTGGACTGGATTCAAATGCAAATAAAGTTTAATTAAGAAATAACAAATATAAAAACATCAGAACACGAAGAACTGGACAGAATAAAGTAATGAACTGAGCTGAACTGAGGAATCCACCAACATACAGCCGTAGAATGACAATACCTGACAACGAACACAGGAAACACTAGGGTAGACACCAAAAAGGACACACCTGAGGACAATCAGGGACTAAAAACTACAAATGAGTCTAGGGGCAAACACAGGGAACATATAATAAGAAAACAATGAACATATTAGCATAAAGTCACGTGTTAATATAATCTTTGAGTAAAATCTTTGGTGTGTCTGGCATGACAGTGGACTTCAGTTATTCAGACTACTATTGCTAATAAATAGACATGAAGCAAACATTGCTTTTGATTGCTCATATTTGATTTCATTCAATATTAATTATGCTTATATTGCAAGTTTATGTTGTAGAAGTTACCACACAAAATTTCTGAATAGCAGTTTATGTACACGTGTTCTACTGTTGACAAATGTGGATTATTCTAAATAAGGGAGCAAGCGTTTGTCTGCATAAAACACCCAAACTCTCTCCGGAAAGGGCTCTCTACACCATCTCATCTCTCTCGCCTCTGAGGATTGAGATGGTAAAAGAATATATTTTAAAATCATTTAAATTTGATGAATCATTCATTCTAAAACCTTGTTAAAACATTCCCACAATTAGAGACCTACTATTTGTTCGCTTACTGTGATATAGCGATTATCAATCAGCTAACCGATCTCAATGACACTGCTGACTTTCAGGCTCCCGTCTGGTGATCAACTGCATGGTGTCTATTGGAAAACAGTCAGCTCAGTCCACAGATGTGACGTGGCTGGTTAATGGGCAGCCAGTTGAAAACTCTCACCTGGGGGGACGTGCATTTCAGACAGATAAAAGGTAACATTGCAGCGATCCACATGGAAATGGTCAGGAATGGACTAGAACTCAAGCACAGGCTGAGAGTAAAAAATCAGTTTATTGAAAAATGGACAAATTCAAATGAAGATGACAGCAAACAGTCCAGAGGACGTGAGAGGGAGATCAGTGACTTCCCTAGAGTTGAGTCTGTGGACAGGCAGGGGTCGGCACCAGTTGTAGACATGGGGAGAACAGCTGTGCCTAAGATAAAACTATCAGAACTATGCCGTTGCCTCTACACAGCTGTCCATGTTATATTATAACATATTTAGAGAGTTTAGCATGTACAATTACATTTATTCATACAAACACTTGCTAATTATTTGAGATATTGCAACCCCCAATTACTACCGTTATACCAACAGGCACGAGCAGGATATATAATTTCTCCATTTGTGTTCCAATAAACAAAGGGCATATGCCTTCAGAGCAACGGAAGGATACTGACTAAATAATGGCTAAGTTTTCATTTTAGTGTAAATTTTCCCTTGAATGTGCTACTATTCAAGAGAGTGATGGCTTCACATCTGGGGATGGAAACTTCACTGAGCAGCTAAACAATGCAAAAACGTAGTTGATTTGCAGTCCCTTTTGAATTATTACCGCGGTATTGCTGTGTACCTCATCATAAGACTGCTTTGTGGCAAACTTACATGCACAGTTAGTGCCTCCATATAAACACTCCGCATTTCAGTTCATTTAATTTACACTACTCAAAAATTCTTCCTACCCTACTATACTGGCCACTGTGTCCTTGCTAAAAACTGCATTTGTGACGCATAAATAAATAGTACTTCTGATTGCTTTTCTTTATTGCACGGATTGATATTTCTTGATGAAATGAAGCTTTTTGTGGTCAACAAAGAAATACATCATGCCAAACCCTAACCCTGATCTGATCTTTAGCAGCCTCAACTTCGGAAAATGTGTATCTTCATTTTTATTTTCATTTTCTAGGTTAACAACAAAATTAGTTTTTTGTTTTTCTAAATGAATTAACAGATGTTTTGTATTATGATAACTTGAGGGTAAAGCCGATACCACAGCTAAAATAAATTTAAAGGACACCTATTATGCAAAATTCACTTTTACATGGTGTTTTAACATAAATGTGTGTTGGCAGTGTGTGTACACAACTACTCTATAATTGTCACATGGTATAGGCCCCGCCCACGACTGTTAACGGATTCTTAGCACAGACCCCGCTGAAGACGCAGCGGATTAGTTTTATTTTTGAAGGGAATGAACCCTTCAAATAATAATATAATATAAATGCATTTTCCTTGCTGTTTACAATCACAGACATAACCCACTGAGTTTATGTGAACGTTGTGTGTTTTTGACAGTTTTCTCTGTGTGTGCACTCAGAAAACAATAAATTACAAGTTTAAACTGATATGGCTTTAAAGCACATAGATAATAAACTTTCATGAGCAGCAGCTCATTTGCATTTAAAGACAAGTGCACAAAAACAGCATGTTTTTGTTAGCACTCAAAAATGCCTACCTTTACAACATGCTATAATAAATCATCTATTTTGAGCTGAAACCTCAGACACATTCTGGACTTATATTACATCTTATGAAAAGAGGCATAATGGGTTCCCTTTAAAACATTATTAAAGACAAGTAAACAGTCAGTAATAAAATAAGAACAATGTATGTGTTTACGTCTTACACACTTATAAATGGACTTCAACTGGACAATTCATTTTGCATTTCCCGCTGGTGCGCAGTATTGTGCCCCGCTGTGCCGCTTGTTGTGGTGTTTCATCTGACGGCCTGCCTACCTTTGTGTTTGTGTCTCTGGTGTTTTGTGGAGTGGTGGACGTCATGGTCAAATTCTCCCAACGGCCTTTTGTGCTCTGTGGTGGACGTTGAGTCATCGAGTGTTCCCTACGCACTTGTTTGGACTCTGTGGCATTTGAGGAGCAGTTTGGGTTGCGCAGGTTGCTTGGTGTACGATTCCATGAGGTTGTGTTCTCTTTGCGTCGTCTTGAATATTTAAATTGGCATGCATGTGATGATGCAGCACTGGCCCAATAACTGCTCATGTTTTTTTACGTTCATGTTCTTACAATTCGTAAAAATGTTCTGCGTCTAGACAGAGACCTAAAGAGTAATTCAGACAGTGTAAATATGCTTTCCTTTGGGATGAATTAAGACATGACCACAACAAGACCAAAACCATATTTTCATGGTTATTTAGCATGTAGAATTGGATTCCAGTCTCAAGTTCTACAACACTGTGATGGTCTACTGTGCATCTCATCACCACGATAAACAGGCCGTGGGCCACAGCAGATTACAGTGTCTGATATCCATCTATCCGTTCCCCACATCATTTGTGTTCTGTAGGGTCGTCGGGATGCTGGACCCCACCCCAGCAGAGATGGTCACACCCCGATAGAGTGTTTGATATCACACACCTCTTTAAATTATATTCAGGGATCTCAAAGCAGGTTTGTTGCTGAGTGGGGAGAACCTGTTGTAAGTCGTAGCTGCTAAATGTGAAGAACAGTATATAAGATTTTTTTGATTTTTTTATTATTGCAGCGTTTAAGTCTCGTGTCGGAATACTTCAGACCAAAAGAAAGAAGTCAGTTCAACAGAAACTTTCATTCGTTACTCACTACTAAATTTAGCATCTCACAAAGATTATGTATTTTCAGTATCAGAGGGAACCATCTTGAGGTGCAGCTGGTTATCCTTGAGCTTCAGCACGAAGACAGTGGGACAGAATTGAAGTGCATATGTCAAAACCAAGACCACAAACAGGAAGTTGTTGCTCAGATTAAACTAGAAGGTGAGTACCCTTTGGTCAGAGGGGCTATTGTATGCTTCTTCTTCTTCTTCTTCTTCTTTTTTTAAGTGTCTGTTTGAAATTTATTTACACTCATGTGATATATCAGTAGCCAAATAAAAGCTGTTTTACTTGCTGGTTGCCACTTTCTGCTTTGATCACATGACCAGTCAAAGTCCAGTCACTTTATTGTGGTAACTCCATTGATGTGGACATTCTCTCTGATAAATTAATCTATTAACCTAACTAACGAATTAATCATGGCTGACTGCTATTAGTGCATTTCTATAAAGACATCAGTGTTGTAACACACTACAAAGAAATATGATTTTTTTTCTTTTGCAAGTCAAGTCACCTTTATTTATAAAGCGCTTTTTACAATGCAGATTGTGTCAAAGCAGCTTTAAAGTGATAACTGGCAAATAATTTTGACGATGTCATCGTCCAGCTCAGTTCAGTTCACATGCAATAGTGTCAGATCAAAAACAGTGTTGAATATCAACTGAATTCTTTTGACTTTTAATATGTTAGTGTACACGATAAATGTCTGAGGCTCCATGAACGCTGCTAATCTAACTGTATGCCATATCTGCCCCCTGTAGACTCCGAGCCTTTGTGGTTGGTGATAGCTGCGACATCCTCCTGTTTTATATTGGTGGTGTGTGTTTTCATGTATCATTTGTGCCAAAAGCCACAGAAACGAGGGGACTACATTCAGGCACGACAGAGCAGCTTCATTTGAGGATGCAAAAATTGTCAAGTTTTATTTATTTTGATCGTCTGTGTTCTCTGAATTGGTCTTATGCTTTGTTTTATTTTCCTGTTTCTTTGCTCAGAGTTCCCTCCTTTTTTCCATTGCTCCTAATGTACATACACCCTCCTGTGTCTATTCTAGTTTGGTCTTGTCCTGTGTGTAACGGAGGCCAGCTAGTAGTTACACTAGTACAGACGCTCTGGCAACAGATGCGAGAGATTGCAGTCTTTAGCTTCCTTGTTAGAGCGTCCGACTTCCATGCCGGAAGACCGGGGTTCGAGGCCCGCTCAGAGCGGGTCAAGTAGGACCTGGGTAGAAGGGTTACACATTGACAAGAATTGGTGCCTTGTTTTCTTACAAATTACTTTTAAATAAATCTGTGCTTGAATCCTTACAACCTCTACTTAAACTATCATAGCGAAATCTGTGCAGATTTTTTACCTCGTTTTTTCTTTTTTTGTGTGTGAAAACACTAACTCATGAGAAATCACAGAATGAAATAGAAAATTATTACATGTATAAAAGAATAAAAAAAATCCTTCTTTTCAGACAAATGAACCCCTATCTTATTTAACAAGAGTGAATGTGGAAAAAAAGAAAAGAAGCTTCCTCCGCTCTTTAGTTCCGCTAACCCTTCCTGTCTAATTTTTCACTTTTTTATATTTTTCACTTTTTAATATTTTGTTATTGTACTTTTGTGCTTTGAGTTTTTTTGTTTTTTGTGTCTTCGTTGTTTCATTAGTTGGGTCTGCTCAGTTTGTTTGTCATGCCTTCAGTTATTTGAGGTCAGTTTTGTTCTGTAATCTATTTGATTTCTTTTGTAAATGCTTTCTTTGATTCATGAAAATACCTTTTTTTTTTCCTATGTCCTACTGTTTTCTGACTGCTGGGATCCTCACACCATGTTTTGCTTAAGTGTAATCTGACATTATCAAGATTACATTTTTCTGACACACTCTTGTGTTTTTGTCATATTTTTCCATTTTTTTAAATGATAGCGAATGAACTGAGATAATGTGTGAAATGTTGAAGGTTTGGTTTGACTATGGTCAGTAATTAGTTCGGTTTAGTATCAGCTAATGTACCAACGCGCAAATATCAATCAATAAACAGTCAGTTGGTTGAATTGCAGTGATATCAATATTCAATATAAACTGATTATAAAGGCTCTCACAACTACTTGCACTGAGGAGGAGGTTCAGAACTACAAACACGAATAAAAAGAACTACGAACATGGTGGTTTTGGGTGAGCCCGACGGTCCTCAACCATTTTTTAAAAATGTTTTTAAAAACAATCCAGAAAAACAGTGTTTAAATGCTGAAAAACTACATCCTTCTTGTTGTCAGGCTGGAGGAGGACGATGATGAATTCATTAAATAACCAAAAACAGTTTGTGTGAGTGATTAATAAGAGATATTAATTTCATGTTTTCCGTGCTATTTCCGTTACATAGAGTTTATTATTAGAGACTTGATGTGGCTCCCAGTGTCCGACACAATTCACATGGATTTCCTTCTCAGCTGAATAATTAGGTAAGCTCTGTCATTTGTATGTGCTTTAGAGCGAAAAGCATCCTCTGGCCGCTGTCTGAGGCTACCATCACACTTTGAGCCTAATATAAGACCTGGTGAATTTAAAGGGATTTCACTTTTGTTTTTAATGGATGGAAATACTTGTTTTTACATTTCTTCTGGTAATGTTTTAAAATATCTGTAAACCTTTTGTGTTTAAACGGTACAATTCATTTTTTTAATGTCTTTAAATGATGTGTGTAAAGGAAACTCTTTCTTTAATAAAAACATCCCTTGACATCCCAGTGTTTGTCAGTGTCACCCATTACATTGTTTCACATTTTAAAGTTGTACATGGTTTTCAGAAACGCATTTCACCTTTTCTGATAACATTTTACTACGCCTGAATACTACATTTTTGTTTTTATATTTACATTTAGTCATTTAGCAGACGCTTTTATCCACAGCGAATTACAAGTGCGGACACCCCAGTGTCTACAGATCACCACCTCGATTCAAACAGATCAAATCACATTTGAAAACTAACTTCAAATAAAGGTTGTGCCGATTACATCGATACGGCACTAGGTGGCGACAAGTGACTGTTAAACCATTTGACATTGAATGATTCATTGAAAAGATTTGTTCAAAAACATTGATTCATCCAGTAATGAAACAAGTAGTTATGAGTAAGTCATTGAATCATTCATTCAAAACCATTTTTAAAAAAATGTAATATTTTTAAATAGACTGCAGCAATTAATATTTTGTCCCCAGTAAATAATTTATTTTGTTTAGTCTTATTTTATCCAGAATCGTGCGACTCTAACACAAATTAAAATAACGCATATATGTTCATCTTCCCCGCTGCTGTAGCAATTTCTTAATTTCATGTTCTTGGTCCTATATGTTTGTCAACACACATTACATATGTGTCTGCATCCACTAATCTTCCATTCTGACTAGTGCTGGCTATCTGACAATTCTAATCATTCATAATTATTTTGAGCAATAGGATTATATAAAATAGATAATATACAGATGCCATCGTCCTTCACTGACTGATGTTCACATGTCCTTCGTTGGACATGAAGAAAAAGGTTGAGCTCCACTGTTACCAGACACTTTCCAAAAATAAATAACGCACTATTTGAAAATAAACAAGTTAATAAAATATAGCCGTAAGCGGAAATGATCAAAAATATATTACAGGTTATTAAATGTCTCTGTATGGATGTATTATTATATGTACTATATTAAAAGAGGCAAATAATATTGGGTCTCATCTACTCTCATGCACAAGGTTTACTTTCCAAAACCAGTAAGCCTTTTGAAAAAAAAAAAAAACTTTATATGAAGTCAGTCTTCATGCTCCGTGCGTTTCTTCCTGCAACCACACCCCGTGACACATGTGATTTTATTTGTGAGAAGACTCTAAAATGTTAACTGATGTTTATTGTCATCTTCTAAGCATCCAGTCAGTGTATTGTCTCTATTATTTTGTGGTCCAAACTGCCCCATTCAGTTTCAGTGTTGTAGGGGATTTTTACAGTTAAAGACCTGAAAGACCAGATATGATAAATGTAGACCCGGTGTCAGAGTTCATGGACAGATAGTCAGAAGCACATCTTCTTCCATCATGATGCTGACGATCAGACCCAGAACTTAATCACAGAATGTCCTGTTAAGTCAGGACAAAGCGTCGACACGTCTCAAGCAGAGTCTCAGTTGTCCACCAGTACCCATAATGCACCTGTACTGAACACTTAGAAAGACACACATGATTCACAGCTTCTTCAAGGCTGAAGTCGATCTGAGCTCTGCTCTGAACAGGAAACTTTCCCAAAATATACCGATAAGTTGTGCCTTTCTCTCAGTCAGAGGTACAGACAACATACTTCATTCTTTTCTAGTGTTTGGAAATGAAAAGGAAAATAAATGTTTTAATATAAGTTGAAGTTTTTCAACTAATTAATATTTAGAAAGATAAATGTTCATTAATAACTTCATGATAAATCACTCAAAATCTATATATTGAAGCGGGTGGGTTCCAGAATCCACCCCTTCAATTTTATTGTGCTGTTTATCCGTCAAGGTATAGGAATTACAATATCCTACTTTAATGGGCCTTTGCTAGGCCTCTAGAAGCCAGTAGGAGGCGGCAAAATATTATAATCATCACTGTGATATTGTAATGTGTCATACATACACTACACTATATATCATTTATTGTTTATAGTGTGTGACATTCCTGGAGTTTTGGGATGTAGTGTGCACAGGTAATTGATCTTTATTATTATTATTATTATTGAGTCAATATGATTTAATTAATTGGTCTAGATTATTGATCTCTCTGTTTGAGTGCGATTTAACACACAGTGTTTATCACCACAGAGAATATTTATGGAAATGATGTGAAATCAAAACAAAAAACTAGTCAACAGACTACACATGACACACATATAGTTTTATATTATGTGAATATGAAGCTGGTGTAGTTGTCTGAAGACGGTGACCAAACTTCATGGTATTTATGGTCATGCCAACACATTTAAATTTGTTATGAGGTAATTTTATTGACTTTGATTCTTTTTTTAATGATTAAATTAGCATGGATTAAATTAGATAGGATTATTAATTAGCATGTTCACATTTGCTGTCCAGATGGGTTCTCACGAGAAGATGGTCTCGAGAGTTATCCGATGTGAAGGGGATATAAGGAAGATCACTCTTGTAAAGAAACCATGTTCAATTGATGACTTGGTTGGATCATTAAAGGAAAGTTTAAAGGTTGATTTCTATTTTCCTCTTCAGTATGAAGATCAAGACTTTCCCAATGCACTTTGCAATTTAACTTACATTTCAGCACTTGGAAAAACAGCCTAAAATTCAAAATTTTTAACCAAAATGCAAACGTTGGGTGTGGAAAACGTGGTGCTAACCCAGAAGGAAAGCCATCACGGAACAACATAAAAAAAACAAAACAAGAAATGCTCTCTAAATTTCCTACCCAACTATCCTGAAGGACATGATGATGGCAGCCTTGAGAGTGTTTGTGAAGAACTGGCAGAAGAAATGAAGAAGAGAACACCCAGTGCTTCTGTCCTGTCACAAAACATGGACTTTACGTTTGCATTACGGCACAAAGAGATGGTTATGTCAGCGCCTGACCGCTGGCCAGCTCTGGTCTGTGAGGCACAGGCAATTTCCTATTTCTTTGTGTTTTGTTAGTGAAATATAATAATTTGCTTTGCTCTTTTTATGAGTCGGCTTATCAATACTTAAGTTATTATGACAAAGCAACCCTTAAATGAAGGGGTAAAAAAAACAATGCCTTAGAACTATTTCAGATGTGTTAGTCTTTTCTTTTTCAGCTGAACTGAAAAAGCACATCTGAGCTCTTTAGGTCTGTACTATACAATAAAAATGATAATATCAGATTCATCCGTTAAAGAACTTACAACACATTTGATGACCTAAAATGAAAATGTTAATTTATTCAAGGGTAGTTCACCCAAAAATGAAAATTTGCTGTTAATTTACTCATCCTCAGGCCATCCAAGATGTAGGTGACTTTTTATTATTATTATATATAGTACAAGTTGTTTTTGAATAAAGTTTGTAACCCAGCCGCTTTGGGCCACCATTGAATTCCATAGTATTTTTTTTCCTAATATGGAAGTCAATGGTGGCCCAAAGCCGCCTGGTTACAAACTTTCTTCAAAATATCTTCCTTTGCATTCAGCAGTACAAAGAAATTCATACAGGTTTGGATCAACCTCAGGGTGAGTAAATGATGACAGAATTTTTCCCTTTCCCTATCCCTTTAAAGTACTCCTTGTGGCTCCAATGGTTTAACCTCAATTTTATAAAGCAATACGCATGCTTTGTTTGCACAATTTTTTTTTAATTTACCATTTTATTTATAAAAATATAGATCTGCAATGCCTGTTAATGAGAGCATCACATGTATGCGTGTTGTATTCAGACTAATGCGTCAGCACGATACGTTCCACGGCCCAGGTCCATGTCCTGTTCCCCTGCACGGGCTTGGCCCACCATCACTCCCCCAAAGTCACCTCCGCTCCACTATTACGATCCGTCTAGGGTAAATCATAATAAATAAAAAAAAAAGAAAAATGCCTCCCCCTCACCCAGTCGTCAGACCAAAAATAACCACTGAAAACCAAGATCCAAGGCAAACAAAAATGGTTAAAGTTTTATTAAGATGAAAAAAGTATAAATATAAAAATTAAACAATTGTAAACATGATTATGAATTTGCTGAATTAATCGTCAGGAAGACCCAAGGCCCAAAATAACAAACAAAACAGATAAACAAAAAAGATCAAATTAACTCCCCTGTAATCAAAACCAAAATACAACAAAACTTCCCTAACTATACTAACAAAAACAAAGCAACGAAATCTCAAAAGAACAGGGCAGATCAACCCTGCAAAAACACCATATGATAAATAACTATAACAAAATTCTAAATAACAAAACAATGACGGTCTGGCGGCTGGAGAGGAGGCAGGAGGAGTGCGACCGGCCCGGAATCGCAGCAGCTCCCCTCAGGAAGTGTCCCAGATGGTTTTAAACCCTTTGTGCTCATTGAGTTAATTGGGAGAGGTGGAGCCATCCTACGGGATCCTACTTTGAACAAAAAGCATGGAGAAAATATATATACATACATACATTTACTGGATTGCATAATTCTGTAACACCCCCCCCCCACACTAAGAATCAACATCAACCCTATACAGAGCGTGACAATGCACCTGCCAACACATTTTCTTTTCCTTTCTTTAAACAGATCTCAATATTAAACTCTTGCACGATCAATACCCACCGCAAAATGCGCTGATTAGAGTTTCGCATTCTTGCAAGAAAGATTAGTGGATTGTGATCGGTAAAAGCTTTCACTGGCAATGAACTGGAACCAACGTACACTTCAAATTGTTGAAGAGATAGTAATAACGCTAAAGCTTCCTTTTCGATCGTGCTATAATGCAGTTGATGCTTCAAAAACTTTTTCGAAAAGTAGCACACGGGATGATCCACACCGAGTTTATCTTCTTGTAAGAGCACAGCACCAGCTCCAGTAACACTTGCATCCACGTCAATTTTGAAAGGCAACGAAAAGTTCGGGGCAACTAACACAGGGGTGCTATATAACAAAATTTTAACTGAATCAAAAGCCATTTGACACAAATCAGACCAAAGAAAATCTTGAGATTGACTAAGTTTGTAAGAGGCAAGACAACATCTGAAAAATTGTGACAAAACCCACGATAATAACCTTCAATGCCTAAGAACCGTCTTAGTTCTCTTTTAGTTCTGGGCATAGGAAAATCTAGAATAGCTTGCACTTTGGCAGAAACTGGGCGAATTTGTCCCTGACCAACTTGCTTTCCAAGGTAAGTTACAGTGGCTTTACCAAACTCGCACTTTGCGAGGTTAATCGTAAGCGAAGCCTTTTGCAAACGATCGAAGACAGTATGAAGGGTTTTTAGATGATCATCCCAAGTAGAGGAACAGATTACAATATCATCCAAATATGCCTCACAGTTAGGTACGTCGGCTAATACAGAATTCATAAGGTGCTGAAATGTGGCCGGAGCATTTCGAAGGCCGAAAGCCATAACAGTGTATTCTAGTAAATTGTCAGGAGTGACAAACGCTGAAATTTTGGCAGCCCGAGGCGTTGAGTGTTATAACTTTTGAATAGTTGATTGAAAGTATGTGTTGTTTGTAATTAAACTGAATCTCCTCTCATAACTCAAAATATGGCTTGAATGAAATCTGTGTAAAATGCTTTGTATTCCTTTTTAGAGTAATCTAGACTAAACTGTACTCTCTATACCCCTCTGAAAGTTCAGATAACAGGTCGTAAATGACCAGAGGAGGGGACAATCACCTCTGAAACAAAGACCGCATCTAATTGGTTAGAACTCCAAAAAGAGGTGGGACAAACCTCAGTTTAAATGCTCAGTACACTAGAGTTTCTTGGGTTTTATGTTTTTATTTTAGCTTTTTGTTTTGTGTTTACTTTTTGTTTTTTTTTATTTCGCTTATGTTTTATTTGTTTTATGTTTTTTTTATCTTAAGTTATTTTATTATTAATATTTTAAGTTACAGCTTAGCAGAAGTTGTCTCATAGAATAAGATCAGAATGAATTAGTTTAAGTCGAGACAAAGACCAAGAAACAGACGGTGAAGAGCAGATGATGAAGAGCAGCCAAGCAGTTTCATTCAAGCCATCCAACTGACTTTCGTCTCACTCGCTTTCCTTTCTTTTACTTTAATTTTCTTTCTTTCCGTCGAGAGTCTTGTGTTCTAAGTTAAGTTTTGTCGCAAAGTTTTCCTTTCTCCAAGCCAAAGGACGCCACAAGGAACCCCCATTTAAAGACAGGCTACACGCGCAAGTACCTCCAGATTCTACAGCTGAACTGGTGCATTTATTTAAAATATAATAACCCGCCTAAGCAGCGATAAAAGGGTTAAATTAGTGATTGATGGTTCGTTCAGATCAGGTCTCATGGAATGCATATATTGCTAGAAACTTTCATCATTTCATTCTCTTGAACTAATTCTTTCCTCTCTTCCTTCCTCTCTGAAACTCGTGTGAATGCGTGTGTGTGTGTGTGTGTGTGTGTGTTTGTGTTAGATATTAGTTTATGTGTTAGTATAGTCAATAAAGTGTCCTTCATATTTTAAAGAGAAGTGTCTTGTGTTATGTGCTTTTTAATTTAATGTCTTAAACTGCCGATCTATGTTACCTTGCTAAAGGGTGTTTGTAAGATAGTTGAAGTCGCTACAGAGCTTATTTACGGCCCGTGCAAGTGAACGCTAGACGATTCAGTTGCTCAGTTCGTAAAATAAGTGACTCATTTAGAATTTCTTATAAATAAACTAATTAATAATTACTTTGAGCTTAATTCGCTTACATAAGTCTTTGTAATGCCCAAATGACCAGAAAAATTGTGATCGTGAGCCAAATTCAAAACTTGAGGACGAGAGTTAACTGGTACCACAATCTGATAAACTGAATTGCATTCAGATTCGCAAACAATGGATGACCACTTGCGCATGAGTAATCCATCATCCCAGAAATACGCAATAGGCCTCTTATACAAATCATCTTTTCCCACCGCTGACATTCGGCAATGAGAAAGAGAAACATCTTGTTGTTGTTCAGTGATCAACGTTTCTCTGTCGATGAACGAGAGGTCAACTTCAGCACCCGAACTGATGGATAGCGACTTAGAACGTTTTAATAAAGGATCATCCAAAAATTTAGGAGATTCATCAATATTAGTCAAATTCAAAAAACTATCAGAAAGACCTACTACATCTCCAAACTTACGAGCTTGTGCTCGCGTAACTGCGCACACAGGAAACACAGAGGGAAATTCAGAAGCCACGTCTTTTGAGCTTTGCGGTTCACAAATTGGATCATTAATCACCTCTGGAAGTAATAACACTTTTTCTCCTGTTAGATCACTGCCGAGCATCAAATCAATTCCTCTAATAGGCAGCAATTTTGACAGGGCCAGAAACCAAGTCAGACTGATTATGTACATAATGTAGAGGTACTTTAAGTATTCCCAACTCAATACCTTGAATCAAGACGTGGGAATTACATGAGGAATCTTTAGAAAATTTTTAGTATCGGGCAAACCGCAATCAAATGACCAAATTCATGACAGTAGAAGCATTCGCGAGTTTCTACTTGATTTGGAATTGATGGTTTCATTTTTACCCACACTAATTTGAGTGTTTTCCCTACGATTAGGAGTAAAAAATATATTTTTTTGCATTAGAACGAATTCATCTGCACAAACAGCGGCCTGTGCAAGTGTAGTCACCTTCTGATCGTTCAGATGCAGCACAATTTTATCCGACAACGAATTCTTGAAATCCTCAAGCAACACTAATTCACGAAGCTTCACAAAATCAGATATCTTACTAGATTGGCACCACTTATCAAAAAGATTCCCCTTTTCATGGGTGAACTCAACAAATGTCTGATTAGCACTCTTTACGTGATCACGAAATTTCTGACGATACGCTTCCGGAACTAATTCATAAGTGTGGGATGTGGGAACCAATCGCATCGGGAATTTGTTTACTAATGTCGAAATCGTTAGAGTTAGCGCCTTGTCTTTCCAGTTCGTACTGCTTCATCTTTAACAGCTGTGTACTATACTCCTGCCGTTTAACCTCTAAATCAAGTTCTTTAAGTCTAACTGCTATTCTAATCTAAAGTCCTCGCTTCCCTCAACAGATTCTCCGAAACGAACTTCCGCGTCCTGCACACCTGCTTCAGCATATGGAAATTCTGGACTGGATGCCACACCTTCCAGAATTTCCATATTCACTAACTTTTCACACAATGTGTCTCTAATTTCCCGCTTCGTCCCAGCCTTTGGAACAGATATATCATAGAAACCGGCTACCAAAAGCAAATCAGATTTACGACACTTCTTTAATGCCTGCACAGTAGGTGAAATTCTTAAGGCTTCAATGCTAAACTCCACTGTACGACTAATATTCACCAAACTACAAATATAAAAACTGCCAATCAGACACAACCATATATGCATTTAGCAAATAGTGTACTCACCATTAAGATATCGACAGAAATTCAGACGAGCGAACAAATGACCTAACGAGCAAAGAGAGAGAGAGAAAAAAAAACGTAAGAGCCCCCATTTTCATTTTTTAATTCCGAAACATCCACCACCCTCCTGGGACTTGATATGTTATCTAGTTTTGGTTTTGTGTTCATGTTTCATGTCTTTTGCTTTGTTGTCATTATCATGTGTTATGTTTGTTTTGCCATGTGCTCCCTTCTGTCATGTTGTCATGTGAACTGTTTGTCAAGTCAAGTTGAGCTTTATTGTCATTCCGCTACATGTGGGGACATACAGTGGAATGGAATGCCGCGTCTCACAGGACCACAGAGCAACATATATACAGGCATACAACCAAACCTATACATTGAACTATCCTACTGATTTAACTGTAAATATACTGTATATAAAAAAATGTTACATACACTAAGATACTAAAATACTAAAAAAAAAAAACCTATACAAACTATACAAATGTTTCAGATGAATACTGTACATGTGCAAAGAGAAACATTGTAAGTCGGGCAGCTGGCAGGGGAACAGTGCAGGATGTAGTGCAAGTTTTTAGTGCAAGTGTTTGTAGTGTGAAAAGTGTCTAGTGCTATATGTTCTTTTCTTTAATATGGAGTGAGTGGGGGTGGTTTGAGTTCAGGGCTCTCACCGCCTGGGAGAAAAAGCTGTTGAGCAGTCTTGTGGAGCGGGCTCTGATGCTCCGGTACCGTCTTCCTGATGGTAGGAGCTGGAAGAGACTGTGGGAGGGATAGGTGGAGTCCTTCACGATACTGTTGACTTTGCTGGAGCATCATGTAAGGAAAATGTCCATGGTGGAGGGGAGAGGGGCACCGATGATCTTAGCAACTGTGTTCACTGTCCGCTGTAGGCTCTTGCGGTCTGCTGCAGTACAATTACCGTACCAGACAGTGATGCAGCTGGTCAGCACACTCTCAATGGTTTCCCTGTAGAAGGTGGTGAGGATGGTGGAGGGAGACTTGCTCTTTTCAGCCAGCAGAGAACGTGTAGGCGCTGTTGTACCCTCTTGGAGAGTGACATAGTGTTGGTGGTCCAGGTGAGATCCTCTGTGATGTGCACCCCTAGGAATTTAGTGCTGCTGACTCCACAGTCGAGCTGTCGATGGTCAGTGGGGGGTGGTCAGCGGAGTTTCTCCCGAAGTCCATCACAACCTCCTTTGTCTTACTCACGTTGAGGGACAGGTTGTTAGAGCCACACCATTTCACCAGCTGTGCCACTTCCTCTCTGTCTTTCAGCGTTGTTACTGATGAGACCTACCACTGTTGTATCATCAGCGAACTTGATGATGTGGTTGGAGCTGGACTTGGCAGCGCAGTCGTGGGTCAGCAGTGTGAAGAGCAGCGGGCTGAGCACACAGCCTTGTGGGGCACCTGTGTTTAATGTGGTAGTGCTCGAGGTGTTGTGGCCGACACGAACTGACTGAGGTCTTCTGGTTAGAAAGTCCAGGATCCAATTACAGAGGGAATTGTTCAGGCACAGCAGGTTTATTGATGAGCTGTTGTGGGATTATGGTGTTGAATGCTGAGCTGAAGTCGATGAACAGCATTCTGACATAAGAGTCTTTGTTTCTCTTTCACTTAGATATCATCACATAGAGACTGTGTCTGTACCCCGAATTAATAAATACAGAAAACCTCCAAAGGAGGTCATTTAAGGATGATAATTTAATTGATGTTCAACAAGTAAAAAACAGAGATAATAAAGATAAACAAATGATAAAGCTTGGGTTGCTGAATATTCGATCCCTTTCTTCAAAAGCACTTATTGTAAATGATATTATCACAGAAAATAATCTAGATGTGCTGTGTTTGACAGAAACCTGGCTAAAACCAGACGATTACATTACTTTAAATGAGTCTAGCCCTCAAGGTTACTATTATCGACACAAACCTCGTCGGAAAGGTAAAGGGGGAGGTGTTGCTGTAATCTATAGTAATATCTTATAATATCAGTATTACTCAAAAGTCTTTCAAATATATCTCTTTTGAAGTGATGGTGCTCTATGTAATGCTACATAATGTAAGTGACAAATCTCATTTGAAATTTGTGCTGGCTACTGTATACAGGCCACCATACAGACTTTATCAAAGAATTTGCTGATTTTCTATTGGAGTTAGTACTGGCTGTGGATAAAGTCCTTATTGTTGGTGATTTTAATATCCATGTAGATAATGAAAAAGACGCATTGGGATTGGCATTAACAGATATTCTAAACTCTATTGGAGTTAGACAACACGTGTCAGGACCCACTCATTGTCGTAATCATACTCTAGATCTAATATTGTCACATGGAATCGATATTGATGCCGTTGAAATTCTGCAGCAGAGCGATGACGTCTCAGATCATTTTCTAGTCTCATGCGTGCTACATTTAACCAAGGATGCAAAACGGTCTCTCTGCCGCAAATATGTTAGAACCATCACTTCTACCACTAAAAATTGCTTTATAAATAATCTTCCTGATCAGTTTCATCATCTTAGCAAACCAGACAGCTTAGAAGAACTCGATGTTGCAACAGAAACTATTGACGCTCTCTTTTCCAACACTCTAGACTCTGTCGCTCCTTTGCGCTTAAAAAAGATTAAGGATATTAGTCCAACGCCATGGTATAACGAGCACACTCGGGCCCTTAAGAGAGCAGCCAGAAAAATGGAGCGCAGTTGGAAGAATTCAAAACTATCATTTTCTCTCTCCATGAAATATGAAAAACTTCTAGAGTACAGAAAGGCCTTAAAAACCTCTAGATCTGCTTCTTTTTCAAATCGTTTAGAAGAAAATAAACACAACCCTAAGTACTTATTTAATACAGTGGCTAAATTAACGAGAAATACAGCCTCAACTTCTGATGTTTCCAAACAGCACAGCAGTAATGACTTTATGAACTTCTTTACTTGCAAGATTGGCAACATTAGAGAGAAAATCATAGCCATGCAACTGTCTACTACAGTATCACATCAGACAGTGGATTTTAGCATCCCTGAGGAAAAATTCCATTCATTCGCTGCTATAGGAAAGGAAGAATTGTCTAAACTTGTTAAATCATCGAAATCAACAACATGTATGTTAGACCCTATACCGACTAAGCTATTGAAAGAGATGCTTCCAGAGGTCATAGATCCTCTTCTTAAGATCATTAATTCATCTTTATCACTAGGCTACGTACCGAAAAATTTTAAGCAGGCTATTATCAAACCTCTTATTAAAAAAACACAACTTGATCCTGGTGAATTGATCAATTACAGACCAATTTCCAATCTACCTTTTCTGTCAAAAATACTAGAAAAGGCAGTATCATCTCAACTTAGTTCCTACTTGGAAAGAAATTGTATCTGTGAGGATTTCCAGTCAGGATTTAGACCGTACCATAGTACTGAGACTGCTCTCATTAGAGTTACAAATGATTTGCTCTTATCATCAGATCGTGGTTGTATCTCTCTATTAGTGTTACTAGACCTCAGTGCTGCTTTTGACACTATTGACCACAATATTCTTTTGAATAGACTAGAAAATTATGCTGGCATTAGTGGAATTGCATTGGCATGGTTCAAATCATACTTATCTGACCGTTATCAGTTTGTAGTGGTAAACGAAGAGATGTCATTTCGATCACGAAATATGGAGTATACCACAAGGCTCAGTTCTAGGACCGTTGCTTTTCACTCTGTACATGCTACCCTTGGGAGATGTCATTTGGAAGCATGGCATTAGTTTTCACTGTTACGCTGATGATACTCAGCTCTATATTTCCTCGTGCCCTGACGAAACCTACCAATTCTCAAAATTAACAGAATGCGTAGCTGATATAAAAAATTGTATGACTAGTAATTTCCTACTACTAAATTCAGAAAAAACAGAGATTCTAATTATTGGACCAAAAACTTCTGCACATAATAACCTAGAATACTGTCTAACACTTGATGGCTGCTCTGTTAAGTCGTCTTCGTCAGTTAGGAACCTGGGTGTGCTCTTTGATTCCAATCTTTCATTTGAAAGCCACATTTCTAGCATATGTAAATCCGCATTCTTCCATCTTAAAAATATATTTAAATTACGACATATGCTCTCAATAACAAATGCGGAACAGTTAGTTCATGCATTCATGACCTCAAGACTAGATTACTGTAACGCTCTACTGGGTGGTTGCCCTGCTTGCATGATAAACAAATTACAGCTGGTCCAAAACGCAGCTGCTAGAGTCCTTACTAGAACCAGGAAGTATGACCATATTAGCCCGGTTCTGTCAAAACTGCACTGGCTCCCTATTAAACATCGTATAGATTTTAAAATCTTGCTAATTACTTACAAAGCACTAAATGGCTTAGTTCCCCAGTACCTGAATGAGCTCTTAATGCATTATAGTCCTTCATGTCTATTACAATCTCAGAATTCTGGCCAGTTGTTAATACTAGAATATCAAAATCAACCGCAGGCGGTAGATCCTTTTCCTATTTGGGACCTAAACTCTGGAACGATCTTCCTAGCATTGTTCGGGAAGCAGACACACTCTGTCAGTTTAAATCTAGACTAAAAACGCATCTATTTAAGCTGGCATACACATGACGCACTATCAATTTTTGTCTTCATATCCGTTAAAGGATTATTAGGCTGCATAGATCAGGTCAGCCGGAACCGGGAACACTTCCTATAACACCGGATGTACTCGTTACATCTGAAGAAGAATGTCGTCTACGCTAATTTTTGTCTCTCTGCTTATCCCAAGGTTTACCAACTAATGTGATTGGCTGGATCCGGGCCGTGTCCGGGTCGGACGGGGAACCTGTGCCTGTGTGCGGCAGCAACGTGGCCCTGGGGTGTCAGCGGAGACTGTGTGAACTAGCTCATCCTTACCGACTCATCAGCCAGTGGCACATATCCCCAAAAAACCGTCCCATACCGGCGTGATCAAAAAGATCTTAAACTAGATGGAACTGGATAAAATATTTTGACTGTTGCGATTCCAAATCGGTTTAATGACCTGTAACTCTGCCTGAGTATCGGACAAGTGTTCACTGTTGGCCAGAGGAGAACTGGCCCCCCAACTAAGCCTGGTTTCTCCCAAGGTTTTTTTCTCCATTTGTTGGAGTTTTGGTCACTTGCCGCTGTTGCCTTTGGCTTGCTTAAGTTGGGGACACTTGCTTGATATTCAGCAGTGTTTTTGATATGCCTGCATTGGTGCCGTTGTATGCGAACTGAGCTGAGCCGGACGATTATTGATTTACTATTGATCTTTGCAACAAATGAATCAATAATATATAGAATAAGCTGGACAATGACACCATTTTCTTTGGGAGCTGCTGTGCAGCCAAAAATTATTTGCCAATTATTACTGTAAAGCTGCTTTGCTACAATTTGCATTGTAAAAACCGCTATATAAATAAAGGTGACTTGACTTGACTTGTTTTCCAGGTGGGTAAGAGCCAGATGGAGGGTGGAGGAAATTGCATCGTCCGTAGAGCGGTTCGGACGGTATGCAAACTGGAGTGGATTGAGTGTGTTGGGGAGGCTGGATTTGATGTTGTGCATGACTAACCTCTCAAAGCACTTCATCATGATTGGAGTCAATGCTATGGGAAGTGGCAGGGAAGACTAAAAGCTCAGTCTTTGCCAGGTTAAGCTGCAGGTGTTGTTCTTCCATCCACGTCGAGATGTCCACCAGACAGCTTGAGATCCGTGCAGCTATTGTGGAATCATCTGGTTGGAAGGACAGGTAGAGTTGTGTGTCATCAGCATAGCAGTGGTAGGAGAAACCATGTGCCTGTATGATGGGACCCAGTGATGTAGTATAAATGGAGAATAGGAGGGGACCAAGAACTGAACCCTAAGGAACCCCAGTGATCAGTTCATGAGGTTTGAATACCTCCCCTCCCCAGGCGACTCTGAAAAACCTACCTGTGAGATAGGACTCAAACCACTGAAGCGCAGTACCTGAGATGCCCAGTGACGAGAGGGTGGACAGAAGAATTTGATGGTTTACGGTGTCGAAGGCAGCGGATAGATCCAGTAGAATAGAACAGATGATTTGGAACCAGCCTTTGCAATTCGCAGGGATTCCGTGACAGACAGTAGTGCAGTCTCTGTTGAATGGCCGCTCTTGAATCCAGATTGGTTGACGTCCAGATGGTTGTTCTGTGTGAGGAAGGATGGCACCTGGTTGAACACAACTCGTTCAAGTGTTTTCGATATGAATGGTAGGAGAGAGACAGGTCTGTAGTTGTCTACGAGTGATGTGTTTAACGTGGGTTTTTTTAGCAGTGGGGTTACCCGAGCCTGCTTGAATGTGGTAGGAAAAGTGCCTGTGTGGAGAGACGAGTTAATAATGTGTGTAAGTGCTGGTAAAAGAGTTGGAGAGATGGCTTGTAGAAGGTGTGAGGGGATGGGGTCTACACTGTAAAAAATTGCTGTAAAAAAACAGCCAAATTTCAACACTAACATGCTGTTTTCCATTAAAACAGTAATATGCCGTAGAAACAACGCATTCTGGGTAATATTTGAAGTTTTCTAGAAAATAGCCTACAGCAACACACTGTGAATTAAAAGCGCTCAAAGGCGACACTCAGAGGCTGTGTTCCATTTTACATGCTATACCCTCATTCACTATTCCCTACACTAGTTCACTAATATAGTCCACTTGACAGAGTGAATGAAAAAAAAGAGTGAATTGTGTTTAGTAATAAGTGAAGCTAGTAATGCTATTTATATTGTTTAATCCTCCTCTGCTGAGATCTTGAGATATTTAATGTCTTTTATCTTCAGCTGATTTCATCTAAGGCTGTGGCTGGAAGTCTGTTGAAGTTATTGTGTTTCTGCTCGTTTTTTTCTGTTCTTGTTGTTAATTTTCCTTCAGTGATTCTGCTTGTTAACAGCAGGTGTTCATCACTAATTCTCAATTATCACTTAATTATCTCATTAACCGTTGTCTCATTAACTTCAGCACTGCTTCAGTGTTACTCTGTAGTGTGGACACAATCAAGTGATCATTTAAAACTGAAGATTTTGTTGTGGGGTTTAAAGGGTTAAAGGTGTGAGATGGAAAAAACCCAGAGTGAAACGTAATTTAACAGTAATCAACTGTAAATTAATTTATGGCAATGCACTGTAAAAAAACAGCAATTTAATGGCAACCACAGCTGCCAGTAGATTACTGTAAAATCAAGGAAAAACAGTAATATTCTGTAAATTAATTTATGCAACAAACGGTTTAAAAACAGCAATTTACAGCCAACCTTGCTTACAGCAAATTACCATAAAATGAAGAAGAAAAACAGTAATATTCTGTTGAACGTAACAGTCAGATTTACTATACAAAACAAGTTCATTTGACTGAAACATTAGTGAAAGTTAATAGAAAAAAGTTACTTATCAGTCAATAACAGATAAGGAGAGTAAATACTGAACTGAAGTGTTTTGTGTTTTTGTACAGTATGATATAGGAGAGATCTGTTAGTTTAATGAATTAGTTTTGTGGGTCACCATTGTGCTGGAGAGTAGAGCCTGTGCTTCAGTCAATAATGAGCTGAGAAACACTGATGTTATGCTGCATGTTGCTTCATTTAAAGACAGTAACTGTAGTTGTTAATGCAGTGATAAGCTGTTTACTAAGAATTTTAGCACATATATTTGTGCTATTGCTAGCTTAGACAAGCTGCAAAGATTTGAGTTGAAGTCATGTTTTTAATTATTTCAGTATTATGCATTAAGTTAAAAAAATAGTATTTACAGAGCATTAGTACTGTGAATTTGTTCCATTTGAGTCAACTGAAAAAGAATGTTTCTTAACTGCGAACACAAACTGTTTGTAGCAAAACAGCTTCCCAAATTAAATAAGTTAATTTCCATGGTAGCATTACGGTAACATACAGTAAAATAAAAGAGCTGTAAATTTACGGTAGAGGGCTGTAAATTAACAGTACATTAATGGCAACCACAGCTGCCAGTAGATTACTGTTATTTTACAGCACAATTTTTTTACAGTGTAGAGGGCAGGTGGTGGGATGAGTGGAGAGGAGAAGTTTTGATACTTCCGCCTCCGTGAGAAGAGAGAAGGAAGAGAGAAGATTAGTGGATGAGGAGGGGCTGAGTTCCTGTGTGAGTGATGCAGGGAATTGGCTACTGATGGAAGATGTCTTGTCGGTGAAGAAATTGGCAAATTGATCAGATAAGATAAGAAGTAAGTAAGCCAATAAAAGCCAATAAAACTTTCATCAGCACAGTAGAAATGCCTTTATCTTGCAGGGCATGAAGTGTGGTCGCATTCTATGAAAGGACATTCAAATTTGTCGCACAATTCTGTAGAATGACCACAAACCTCTCTTACAAAACACTGTGGCAGTACCTGATTAATACCGTGGTATTTATAACACACATTGCAAGGAACTGGCACATCTCACACCAAAAATATGAGTTTACGGTTTTGTTGTTCATGTGTCTTTTAAAAATGACTTAATGTGAATTTACGGTTAAAAATGAGCTTACTATTTTGTTTTTCATGTGCCTTTAAAAAAAAATGTGCGCTTACTGTTAAAAATAGTAGTGTACTGTTAAAAATGAGCTTATTGTTTTGTTTGTCTTTTTAAAAAATGTCAGCTTACTGTTAAAAATAGGAGCTTACTGTTTTGTTTGTCTTAAATGTGACTTAAAATATGATCTTACGGTTATGAGCAATATTTAAAAAAGTGGTTGATTTAATAAAGACTTGTTTTAATGATTTATAAATTAATACAAGTAAAGAATATATAAACTGGAAATTGAGTCTTTTTTGCCTTTTTAAACATTTAAGTTAATTCAATGAAGAGACCACATTTGCTCAACTCAATTAAACTGAGTTGTCATTTTCCCTGTAACACAAATGAACTGAGGGAATCACTTTCCTAAAATCATTTGAGTAGTCTCATCTTATTAGGGTTTACAGTGTGCATCTCCGCACCTGGAGCTGCCATACTCCCAGTACACAGATGGAGGAGTAAAAAAACACCTTTCTCTCACTAATATTACCAAAGCTCAATATAACTAATATAACACAAAAACCAGAGATAGAAAAGGGTAGAAAAAGTTTTTAAACACTCAGTGCACACACATGGAAAGAGAAAGAGAGAGAGAGAGAGATGCAGTAAAGGAGCCGAACACTCCCTCATGGCCTGATTACTCTAGGCTCCGCCCCCTCATGCTCCTCCACCAATCAGAACGCTGGAAGACTCATTGATTACAGCTGCATTGGAGTGCAGGAGCTTTGAAAAGTGAATCAGTGTCTGTCCGATGCTCAGAGCTCTCTCTCATTTTCCTCCCTGCGGTATGGTAATATAATGTTTCCTCCTCTCAGTTCCAGTCTCTTCTGGGCTGTTTGTTGTTTTAAAATTTTATCAATTTACCTCTATGTTGGGCTCATTATGGGGGAAGCATTTGGCAGTCATTTTGAGTCTCTTAAGCATTTGCTCAAGAGTTTTTTTCCAGCTATCAATCTACATGAAAGAAAGTTTAGCCTCAGACTATTTAAAACAAAAAGAAAGCATTTACATTGCAAAAGATGGTTGTGTTCGTCATTGAGTCCGGAGAACAGATGCTGTATGGTGGTTTCCACACTTCATTAAGCAGCACAGCCATTTTCAGCTGTGATAATAATAATAATAATAACGGTTTCTAGAGCAGCAAATCAACATCTTAGGATTTCTAAAGGATCAGTGTTTGTTTGAAATGAGCACAAAGTATAATATTGTATGAATAAAACACAGACTAAGTTTTATGTTACATCTGTAATCCAGAATAACACATTAATTTGAGCCCTAAACACTGAAAGCAGAAATGAGGCTGAATGTAGATCTGGGAACACTTAAAAGCTGCCGGCTTGCATTAAAATAGCTTGTTTTTACATACTGGATATGTTATGTGTTGAATTTATGTTTTAAAAAAGAGATAGAGATGAAGATGAGATGCGCTTAAAGCAGCTGCTGGACGCTCAAGATACAAATTCGTTGTTCGTTCAGTTCTGGTCTCAAAGAAAACTCTGAGTCAAATCTCCAGATCCCAGGAGTTTAACTTTATTGACAAGCCACAAAGTGATATGCCAGCTCCAGATTTGAATGTTTGGTGAGTGTCAAGACTTTCAGTCATACACTGTAAATAAGTGCTTTACATAAAAATAAGAGAAAATGCAAGGTATTTAAAAATAACTAGAAATAAAATTTTAAAAAGAAAATTAAATGCGAGGCAAATGTTGGATCACAATAATTAGGAACCACAGTTTCCACAAATCCCTTCACTCGATTGGGATGTTCTCTTTTATTCTGGATGGCAAAGGCAGTGACTGTATCATCGAGCATATTTTGAATTATTAAACACGAATTTATACCGATTTCATCAGGCTTCGAAAATTCTTCAAAAGAACACAAAGAATGGCCTTCTCAGCTGCCATAGTTGTGTCATCAGAACAGGGTGTTCAACACACCATCATTTCCGTTTAAAAGACGTTTTGCAACGTTTTGTCAGGGCTGAATGCAGCTCAGGTCTGTACAACTGTGTCGTCACGTGATGTTCGAGTAAAGATGCGCTGCTCCTTTAAGACGTCATCAGTGTTAGACCAGCTTCAGCCTGCTGTGTGGAAGATGGCTGTGCTTTATTGTGCTTTCATCTTAAGACATCTGCTACATTTCTTGCTTTTTAGAAGTTATCGTTGGTATGTAAATTTGTGAAGATGTGATTCAGTTATATTGTTAGTGCAAGATTTCATTCAGATCTTTATACTGATGTTTATAATACATTCACCAGGGGTTGATTATCACGCCACACATTTCGTCTACGTCGCAACTACTTACTGTCCATCACTCATTTTGATATAATTTAAAGTAATCCATTATAGTTTGAGATGTCAGTTCATTTCACATCCATGTATTCAGTCACATGCGCCCACTGTATACTAGCAATATGTGTTAAATTCTTTCTTTTGTATACTTAAAGTGATACGATCAAGTATCATACTCTTTTCAGTTTCACCCTACCCTTGGTGGTCCATTGAAGGAAGTGAACTAGTTATCTGTCAGTCAATATAAGATGCATTGGTGTGGCAGAAAACTCCATTTGAACACTTTATTGAAAAAAAAAATTAACTAACTTTTTTCAACTTTGTTGGAAGCAGATGTGGTAGAAATGCATGTAGTTCTAGACAGATTAAAGAATAAATAAAAACTAGATGAATCTTGTTTAAATTACACAGAAATGCAATAAAGAAATAAAAACATGACATGAGAAACAAGCAGGAAAAGATCAATAATATGACCTTGAGCAATAACAAAATAAAATACATGACTGAATAAGTCTGAACCGAAAACAAGAACAAATCTATACAGATGTGATACTTACAATGAACATTCACAAAATAAGTGTAAAACCAAAGCAACCCCATCCAAAAGTAATTCCCAATCTTCTGGCTGATCTGTGGATCAAAAAGCCATGAATGCAATTACAAAAGCAGCTGATACCAAATGGTTAAATTATGCTTTGGTAAATGAATGATCTCCTAATTTAAGCAGCACATGTTCAGAAAGAGTCACCGTGCACACAGTGATCCACTGCACTTGCTGAGAAATCACCAGCACCACCTAGAGATTAAACACTTAAATCTTCCTTAGAGTCATTAATGAATCACTACAGGTTTATATTTTGCCACACAGAACGAGGCTAGTGTTTGATCGGCGTCAAGAAATGGCTCAAATACTTTCAATAGTAGCCCTCACTCTCAACTTTAATGAAACACTAATCTTGTCACAACTGTGAAGTGGATTGTTTTTTCAGAGCACATTTTCAACACATGCTTTAACATGCAGTCTTGAACGACTGTCCATCTCCTGCATGTATTTCCTGTCATTCAGATACACCAATCAGAACACTGGGGAAGGTTTTGCTGTGAAATGTTCATTTGTGAACAGTGTTATTGTAATAGATGGGCTGATTGACTGGTATCTTATGCCATGCCCATTGGTTTGTACAGGAGTTCTCTGTGTTTTTTGGAGCACGCAATAAACGTAACCAGTGAACATGCAAAGCGTGTGTCTGTTGTTCCTCTTCCCTAATCCGTTCCTATCTTAATATATTACAGTGGCGACGAGGATTAAGGATACTTTAAGAGACTGTTAGTTGCTGAGAAACATTGTTGCATTTGTCTTAAAAGAAATCGGAGAGTGAGAAGCTACTAACAACGGGGAATCTAAAGTCTATGTTAAAGAATCTAGTCACGCCGACGAAGCCGAGCAAAATATCAGAAATTAAAATTAGACCAACACTCAGAAAAATACCTCACCATTAATACTCACTGTGGCCTGTACAAGTACCATCGTCTCAGTTATGGAGTGGCCAGTGCTCCTTCTATTTTCCAGGCTGTCATGGATCAAATCCTGCAAGGGCTAGATCATGTCACCTGTTTCCTTGATGACATCCTAATCACTGCCAGTACAAAAGAGGAGCATGTCAAGAGACTGGATGAAGTGCTTTCCAGATTAGAGAGGTATAAACTTTCCAAGTGTCAGTTTATGCAAGGCAGCGTTGAGTATTTAGGCCACCGTATCAACAAAGAGGGTCTGAGGAAAAGGTGGCAGCAATTGTTAACGCCCCAAAACCAAACAATGTCACAGAGCTACGGTCGTTTTTTGGGCCTCTTGAATTACTATGGTTGGTTTTTGAAAAATCTGTCCAGCCGCCTGCAGCCTTTACACATTTTACTGAAACAGAAGCAACCGTGGAGCTGGACTGCGGAGTGTGACACAGCGTTTGAGGAAGCTAAACAGCTACTGCTCAGTAGTACAGTGCTAGTCCATTATGATGGGACCCGACCCCTGAAATTAGCATGCGATGCCTCACCTTATGGGGTGGGCGCTGTGATCTCGCACATTATGGACAATGGTGAAGAGCGCCCTATAGCGTTTGCATCCCGCACACTCACTGAAACCGAGAGAAAGTATGCCCAGATAGAGCGGGAAGCCTTGTCCATCATCTATGGGGTTAAAAAGTTCCATAAATATATCTATGGACGTAAGTTCACACTCATAACTGACCACAAGCCTCTGCTGGCGATACTGGGACTGAAAGCAGCAATACCAACCTTGGAAGCCCTTCGAATGCAGCGCTGGGCTTTAGTGCTGATGGCTTATAATTATGATACTGAATACTGCAAATCAGCTGACCACATGAATGCTGATGCAATGTCCAGATTACCAACTGTACCAACTGATTACAGACTGTACCGGGGAAGAAGGAAGTGTGTTCTACTTTTCCCAGGTGGATGAGCTCCCTGTATCGGCTAAGGACATAGCAACATGGAATGATCCAACATTATGCAAAGTGTGGAATTATACTGTGAATGGCTGGCCAAACTATGTGTCGGAGGAGAGTCTGAAACCATACTTTTCACGCAGGCATGAATTGTCAGAGGACCAAGGATGTGTGTTGTGGGGTATGCGTGTTATAATTCCGCCAAATACAGATCCAGATTACTAGACAAGCTACACCATGAGCATCCAGGAATTTGCTGTATGAAGGCCCTGGCTCGCTACACCGCAGCTACCTGTGGTGGCCAGGATTAGATGGCTGCATTGAAGAGAGAATGTGGTGCTGTAGCCGTTGCCTGTCAGTTCAAAAGTCACCTGCAGTGGCACCCCTTCACCCGTGGAGATGGCCTGAGCGGCCATGGCAGAGAATCCACATTGATTTTGCAGAAAAAGACAAGCAGTTTTTCCTAGAATTAATCGACAGCCATTCAAAGTGGTTAGAGGTGGTGCCGATGGCCTCAATAACCTCTTCGCTCACGATTGACGCTCTCCGAGATTTGTTCACAGCTTATGGATTACCCGAGGAGGTGGTCTCCGATAACGGGCTGCAGCTGGTGTCTACCGACTTTGCGGATTTCCTGAAACATACGCGAGTTCCTGCCTATCATCCGGCCTCCAATGGTGCGGCAGAAAGATCTGTTCAGACACTGAAACAGTCATTCCTGAAAAGTGTGGCTGAGAAAGGGGGTAAGCAGATGCCTTCACTCAAGCACAAATTGGCCAATTTCTTAATAATGTACCGTAGTACACCTCATACAGTCACAGGAAAAACACCGACAAATCGGGCCAAAATCTCATTTTCCATTTGTTAAACTAAACGGAAAAATGAATAAACGAGCCGTTTTTTCATTTCTCGTTATTCCATTCCAAATTCCAAATAGGAAAGTAAATGATCAAAACATACACAGACCATGATTCCATTTATTCAAACTTTCATTCAATATTTTCAACCAATCATTTTATAAATACTATAATTTCCTGAATGGTACGTGTGTGTATACACATTCCTATGATGAAAAACAAACACAGCAGTTAAAAATTCCTTCCTCAAAGCGCCATTGTCAATGTCAGACTCTCCAATAAAAAAAACTCAGAGGATTTTTGGGGGAAGGTTTTTTCTGTCACTGCCATTGTTTTAGGCCTCTCTCAAGCATCAGGGCCCGTATTCACATAACATCACCGGATGTCATATGTAAAGTTTATATGTATTATGCAGGAGTGTGAAAACAGTTACAAGGTTAATGGCATGAAATGGCAGAGAAATGACAGGAATTTGGCAGGCATTTCAATGGCAGGAAGTGTCAGAGTACAGAAAAAATGAGTATGCAAAATGAATTTGGCATTGGCATACATAATATGATAATAGGAAGATGAAAAAAGGGAGTGTTGGGGGGCCTGAACAACAGAAGTTAAGGTTTAGCCTGGAGAGGTTCAGAAAGTTGCCTGATGCTGATGATTCTGTTGCTCTTATGTTGCATAAGAACTGTCGTTGATGAAAGTGTCGAGGTCTCCAGAGAAGAACTGTGCAGGAACAGTGAACATCTCATCACTGGTTAGAAGAGCGCAGGTGTCATCTGTTTCTGTTACTCCAAGAATTTCAATTTCTTGTTCTATACTTGCAGTCTGGAATTTAAAAAGAGAAATATGATTAGGCAAGTAAATATAGGTATGTGTATTTGTGTTTGTTGGCAGACTGATTTAAATATTATAAATGATAAATATTATGATAAATATTATAATTTCCTCTTCCCCATGGCAGCATGTCAGTATGTAGATGAGTGATTTGTACGTTGTCTCCAATGTGTAGATCACTGAGGGCTTCAGCCCTCCACAGGGAGATAGAAAGTAGGCTTGGACCACATTGCAGTTTCAGATCCAGAATAGGAATGTCGGAGTCATCCTCACCTTCTGCAGCTGTGAAAATATAGTGCAGTGGGTAAAAAACATGTCACAGGTAAGCACAACATAATTAAGGGGTTGAGGTTTGTTCAAACAGGTTGTCTGTACATGATATGCTAAAACAGTTTAAAATTTTCAAGATAAAGTAGTACAACATGAAAGGTACTTACATTTTTCACCTGCCCAAGGAGAGTTATATATTTGTTTATATATGTCGACTTCTTCACCAAATAATAGTGTAGAAGGTGGACAAAGTGCATCTCTTGCATCCTTCTCTGCAGCAGGCGTAATAGTTAGTGCTGCTGTTCTAAAATTTAAAGTGGCTGGCCCCATGAGTAAATGTAGTTGCCCATTTGTGTTAGATGTTTTTTAAAATGTAGGAAGCACCTTCCTCAAATTCAGGATTTGTGCCATTCTTTTTGTGTATGTACACTTTGTCATTATCAGTGAGGGCACTGAATGAATATGTTCTGTATGTGGCTGCTTCAGTCTCAGAACCTTTGCACACACATGTTTCAGCCCTATTGCTCAAACGAGTCTGAATGCATGTGCAAGTCAGTCTTGCCGGGGCGAGCATATGGAGTAGCCATTCTGAGGACAAGATGAAAGAACAGAAATGTTAGTTACATTTCACACAATTAAAGTAGAGTGTGAACATTACGCACTTGTAAAGTATGTCAGAAAGAGCTCGAATTGTTTAAGTTATTGGCAGTATTTTAGTTACCAAAAACCTTAGGGTCACAAAGGAAACTAATCAAAGGATAGAAGTATATATTTAATAGTATGGGGATTTTATGTGGGGGTTTTTTGTGGCAAACTTTATTTATGAAAACCAAGTGAAATTATTTATATGTTAAACGTGGGCATACATGGTAGTTCACTACTTTAGTAAAATATCTGTAATAACAAGTACACATATGCATAATGCGGGATTAGGCAGAGGGACTTTTATTTTGACATGTCGGGTTTACTAGGCTACTATATGTGTTGAATCATTAAGGCAGGGGTGTCAAACTCAATCCCTGGAGGGCCACAGTCCTGCAGAGTTTAGTTCCAACCCGGCTCCAAACACACATACCTGTAGTTTTCAAATAGGCCTGAAGGACTAGATTATCTGAATCATGTGCATTTAATTAGGATTGAAGCTAAACTCTGCTGGGCTGTGGCCCTCCAGGAACTGAGTTTGACACCCCTGGCTTATATGATCATTTAATTACAACACTAAACTAAAATTAAACAGCTGATAACTATGAATTTTGGTAAAACTGATGATCTCAATTTAGAGAGAAAAACACAAATATATAAAATTACTCGAGTGCAAACCAAGAGGGTCCTGCTTATGACAGTAACAATGCATCACACACACTGCATAACATTAACAAATGAAATGGTCATTTATACTGATATACTAAATCCGCATACTAACGACCCATCAAACGTTAGTGAACGACTTCAGAGGAGATCGATAAACACTTCAAAGTCCTTCAAAGCTTACCGAATGTGGTGAAGGCAGGAGGGCACGGGACAGGTTATGATGCACAAGCCCCAGTTCATCTACTTGTACAGAATTCGACTACGCCACCTGGGAGGGTTTTACCCAGGAATTACAAATAAATCTTTGTCATCTTTGTCTCAATCTTACAGCGCAGTGAGGAGAATATTCGTCCTTACACAGAGGTATTTTAATTACTGTAGTTTAATATCATTCAGGTTTCTGACTGATATATATAAACACACACACACATATATAAATATAGCTATTCAAGTGACTCTGGAACACGCAGACGTCAGGTTAGCTATAAATAGGCAGTCTAGAGATTGAGGAACACGCTCAATTCTTACCTTATCATATAGTGTGAGATCTCAGATCTTAAATTAATTTACCGCAGACTGAAGTTTCACGAGTTCACATTTACATATAATTAAGAAGAGTAAAGGTTTAAGCGTATTTGGCGTGCTGTCCAGGGGGAGGGTTCCGAGCTCGGAATTTTGGCCCGAACCCAGAGTACTCCCCCCCTGGTTGTGATATAACTAGATGGAACAACAAGTGAGGAGATGGGGTGGAGGAGGGATGCTGGTAAACTCTCAGACGAACAGAGGTGAGTCTGCTGTATTTATACCTCCTGTCATTGATTGAGTTGATTAACTGAAAGCTCTCCACTTGTGCTGATATAGTTAATTATCTGCACCTGATCCTCCCGAACTTTGTTAATTAAACATCATTTCACGAGTTCACATTTACATATAATTAAGAAGAGTAAAGGTTTAAGCGTATTTGGCGTGCTGTCCAGGGGGAGGGTTCCGAGCTCGGAATTTTGGCCCGAACCCAGAGTACTCCCCCAAAAAGCAGAAAAGCAAAGGACAGCCGCCAGACTGAAAACCCCCCCCAAAAGACGCCGAGAATTGGCGGCTGGCGTTTCGGGGAGCCTGGTTGGATCAGGAAACCTATGTTGCCTCTGTTTGGAATGACCAATCGAAGAATTCTCACATCGTCTGATGTGAGACCAATGCTCACTGCATCAGGCGGTGTGAGTGCGTGATTTGGAAACCCGATCGGGAGGGCTCTGGCAACATCCAACAGGAGACCAATGCTCACGGAGTTGAAAGGTTGAGCCCTACCGACCAAAGGACGCGGGCTGGCGTGGTTTAAGAATGACTGACCGCAGGGGCCCACTCAGCTTCCGACGGGAGCGACTCCCGGCGATGGATGAGTGGGTCCTATTGGCCACTGGCGGTGTGAAGGAATTAGAAAAGCCATGTCAAGAGAGCATTTGAGGAGACCAATGCTCCGGGAGTCCAATGCTCCGGGAGTCCAATGCTCCGGGAGTCCAATGCTCCGGGAGTCCAATGCTCCGGGAGTCCAATGCTCCGGGAGTCCAATGCTCCGGGAGTCCAATGCTCCGGGAGTCCAATGCTCCGGGAGTCCAATGCTCCGGGAGTCCAATGCTCCGGGAGTCCAATGCTCCGGGAGTCCAATGCTCACCACATCTGACGGAGAAAGCTTCTCGAACAAAGGAGGAAAAGACATAGATGCCTGATAAGGAAGGCTGACACCGCATCCTCTGAGAGATCAATACTCGCTGGATGGAGAAGGAGAAAACATAGATGTTTAACCGAGAGGACTCTCGCTGCGTCTGACTGGAGACCAAGGCTCACGACGTCAGATGGGTGAGTCTCGCCGGATTGAGCAAGAAATTATAGATGCCCGACATGGAGGGCTGTAGCTACGTCCGTGGGAGATCAATACTCACTGGACGGAAAATGAGAAAATAGAGTATTTTTTACTTTTTTTTTTTTTTAGACTGAGCAACGCATTGAGGAAGGGTTTTAACGGGTAGGTTAGGGGAAATATTAGTTCTGAAAAGTGAGGCACCGGAGTTGGGAATTTGTCTGCCTCTCGAGCCAACATCCTGAATTTTTGAAACTGAAAACGAGAAAGAGAGTCAGCTATTTGGTTTTCAGAACCTGGAACATGTTTTATCAATTATAATGAATTGATCACATGCTGAGATCCAAATTAGGCGTCTTAAAAAGGGCATTAGAGCGAGAGAATTGGAGCAGCCTTTATTAATGCACTGGACAGTTGCTTCGTTGTCGCAATGCACTACAATACTGCTAGCAGTCTATTCTTTCCCCACAGAAAGGCTGCCACTACGAGAGGGTAGAGCTCGAATAGCGCTGAGGACTGAGACGAGTCCTGCAGTTGGGGGGGCCATGGAAACGCGAACCAGCGTCCTTGGTAAAGCCCCCCGAAGCCTATTGAAGGGGCTGCGTCTGTAAACAGCTGGATATCTGCAGGGGATGAGACGAGATTGTTACAGAAAAATGATAGGCCGTTCCACTGTTTGAGGAATGTTATCCATAACTTAAGTTCGTCGCGACACACCTGAGTTACGAAAATTAGGTCCTCTAGCGCATGAGCCAAAGAGGCGAGTGAGAGGAGATGCGCGAGGCAAGGGCGGCCTTGTGGAATAATAATGAATAGTGGCCGAGCAGGGACAGAAGTTCGCGTTTAGAACATTTAACTGTGAGGAGACGAGCGGCTGGGATGGCGTCGGGCGGAGAGATGATTAGAAAATCGTCTAGCAAGTGAATGAGGTGAGGAATAGCGTAATTGTTCGACAAAATCCAGCAGATGGCTTCTGATAACATGTTGAAAATTTTGGGGCTGCTTTTGCATCCGAGCGTTAAAACGAACAGCAAAAATAGAATTTCTCGTACACCCCGAACAGGTGCCAAGAACCTGGGTGAATGGGCATCACTTTGAAGGCAGACATGCACCCCGCCCCACGATTTTAATCATTTCGATCGCCTGATCTATGTCGTGGTATTTGAGAGAGAATTCGTCAAGTGGAATCAAGCTGTTTATGCTTGGGAACGGGGAATTTATACGGAGTTGACAGATCAATTATGAGGAGAATTTTCTCATAGCCACTCCAATGGGGCTGATGCAAAAAACTTTGAATGGGGGGGTCGTCAAACGGGCCAATCATGAAACCCGACTCAACTTCTTTGGTAATCAGGTTATTCACGACGTCGGGCTCAGCGATAGCAGATTAGAGATCATTACCGATGATGTTTTCGGAGAGCAGGCATTTCACGCCAGGTCTAAAACAGTGATTGAGGCCAGACAGTAAATAATCAGTGAAATCGATGTCCAGGTGGTGAGCTAGTTCCAAAGAAAGACGAGAAATAGTCACAGCAGTCGATAAATAATATATTTTTTTTTTTAGGGTCTTTATTAAAACCCTTTGACGCGTACAATCACACCGGTGTAATTAGAACGTTCAGAGCATCACGAGATTTACTGCCAAATTCAAAAGTGCCTGCGCGCATTCTCTGGTGCCGAGCCAGTGACATACGCGCTCAGCGCTATCAATATATCACAAATATGCAGTGGTTTCAACCACATAATGTTTATAATAGGTTTCAGACATTTAAATGCACATAAGTACTAACAAATCAATGCATTTAGAGTTTGTAAAATACACACTGATGTTTGTGGAAACGGCAATAACAATAATTTACACAATAATTAGAGTGCACGTTTTATTCATATCAGATACACATTGTGTAAGTAATTCTAAAGTTTATACTTTACTTTAAGTAAGTTCACCGGGTCACTTACTCTCATGTATTTCGGGAGAAGTGGATGAATTCACGTATTCATCTCTGTGCTGTGCAAACTAACGTGGCGGCGCCCATTGCGCGTATATCTCAACTAATGACGCGATCATCACAAAGGTGTTTAAACAGCTAAACACGTCCACTTGCAACATATTTGACAATCAGAATGTCAGATATTTCATGTTGTAGTCATCAAATTTGTTAATATTTTGAATAAAAAAGTAATAGTAAATATTGAGGGCTGTATGTCTCGTGACAAGCAATGACGTGTCACCATGGAAACAGTAAAGTGACACGTTTTAAATAAAAGTCATCTTGAAAAACTCACGCTGGGCGCTCAGCCAGAATATTTTAAACTTACGTGCGAAAGGGTTAACGGCGTTGAATACAGGGCATACATGAATACGGGCATGAGCGCCGCCGCAAAAAATTGCATATGTGCAAATATCTGCACCGCTGTCTGGTGCAGGTGCCAATGTTAAAATTATTGCAAGCCTGTCTGTCAACAAAGGAAGAAGCTCTGCGTCTGAAGTCGGTATTTTGAGGATTTGAATTGATAGTTGCTGGTCTTGGTATGCAGCTGGTTGATTTAACAGATCTGGTGTCCGAGCAGGGGGCGTTAACCATGGAGGAGTTAATTTGTGGGCACGCTACAGTGGAGTGTGTTACAGACCTGCAGACTGCGCATGAAATATTCCTGCAGCCTAGGAAAACCCTGTTGTGCAAGTCGGGGTCGAGTGCACCCCAATATGGACACTGGTTCCACTGAGCAACCCTGATGGCGCATTTAGCAGAGAAAAGCTTGTGGTACGTGTAAAAATGTCTTCCCCCGTAAGACACGGCCATGAGTGTTAAGATAATCGTTCAGCTCACGTCGCCTATGGGGTAAGGCCGCGTAGATAATTTCTGTGTAATGGCTGAACGCATTTGTGAATTCGGAAAAAGAAAGTAAGCGTGACGAATGAGTAGATAAAATAAAGCCATCGAAATTTTTTTTTTTTTTTTTTTTTTTTTGATGTTGTGGGCCACCGGGGGTGGTTCCGAGGCGACTGCGTTTGATGGGATGGGCATCGGAATTTCTGTGAACAGAGAATATGGTGACTTTGCATTCGAAAAAAGAGCTGTAAGGAAGATAAGCCGAAGCCACAACTGTCGGCGGAGGCAGCCTCGCGCTTAAGTCGGCTCGTGGGGCTTGAGGAGGGAGATTGACAGACATAAAAGAGGGAAAAGAAGGAAAGGACTGAAAAGAGCAAGGTTGTGTTGCATGCGGAGGCAGCCTCACACTTGCTTGCGCTGCTGGAGCGGCAGGCCACTGAAAAGGAGAGTAATTAGCTGTAGTCGCCGGAAAGTGCAATGCCTGAGACGCCAGCGCAGGCATCCTCGCGCTAGCATCTGCTGCGGGAGCTGGAGGCCACTGCGAAAGAAAGGGGTTAGAAACAATGGCAGGAAAAACTATGCAGTTAAGAGTGGGCCGGCAGGCCCAGCTACATATAGTGCTGCAGCAGGAGAAACAGCAGTAAAAGGCTGCGCCGAAGCAGGAGGCACGTGTGGCCCTGTGGCAAGCGAATCTGGGGTGCGGCCAAGGCTCGCTGAAGGCATTCCCTGCGGCCTGATGCTCTTAAGGCGCCAGAATGTGTGCGGGAGGAAGTTGGTGGTGTTGGGTGAGGAAAAAATTGCGGCTCCGCGGGATTTGGTCTGCCTATTAACCCCCTTGGAGGCTGGAGTGGACTTAGGAGTGAGGTTTGCCAAATGCAAGGTAACAAAGTTTGTATAAATCCGCTTTGTTCATCCTGCGCGGAGGCTGAACGTCGGAATTAATCAATGCTTGCCTTAAACTTAGAACGGTCCACTTTTCAATGAGCGGAATCTTTGGCACGGTCGAACGATAAGAGGACACAGGGGAGGGAACTAGAATTCTCGCTGGTGGTGGCGAGGGTAGGCCTCGGCGTCTTGGCGAGCGAGCGGCTGCACGAGCAGGCCGACGCCCACGCGATGAAGCATGGGGCTCTGTCGTGGTGTCAGGGGAAGAGGAAGTAGTCCTGGGGCCCACCGATTGCGGCAGAGGATCCGGTGAAAAGGTGGAGTCGTCATCTGGCGGAAAAGAGTTGAATTTGCGACATCATTGCGATAGTCAAAACCAAATGCTGGTAAACTCTCAGACGAACAGAGGTGAGTCTGCTGTATTTATACCTCCTGTCATTGATTGAGTTGATTAACTGAAAGCTCTCCACTTGTGCTGATATGGTTAATTATCTGCACCTGATCCTCCCGAACTTTGTTAATTAAACATCATTTAAAGACGGAAGCAGACTCTGGTTACAGCTCTCTCTCTCAGTTATTCAGTTATTCACTCATTCAAACGGGCCGCCCTGCGCGCGCTGCATATGTCATACACAGACTGAGCGATTCTGATGAATCCGCACAGTAGAAAAAATAAATGCTTGGTATATGGTTAAAATTTAGATTAAACTGCCCACATTCTCCACCATTATGTAAGCGAATTAAGCTTAAAGTAATTATTAATTAGTTTATTTATAGGAAATTCTAAACGAGTCACTTATTTTACAAACCGAGCAACTGAATCGTCTAGCGTTCACTTGCGCGGGCCGTAAATAAGCTCTGTAGCGACTTCAACTATCTTACAAACACCCTTTAGCAAGGTAACATAGATCGGCAGTTTAAGACATTAAATTAAAAAGCACATAACACAAGACACTTCTCTTTAAGATATGAAGGACACTTTATTGACTATACTAACACATACTAATATCTAACACAAACACACACACATTCACACAGGTTGCAGAGAGGAAGGAAGAGAGGAAAGAATTAGTTCAAGAGAATGAAATGATGAAAGTTTCTAGCAATATATGCATTTCACGAAACCTGATCTGAACGAACGATCAATCACTAATTTAACCCTTTTTATCGCTGCTTAGGCGGCTTATTATATTTTAAATAAATGCACCAGTTCAGCTGTAGAATCTGGAGGTACTTGCGCATGTAGCCTGTCTTTAAATGGGGGTTCCTTGTGGCGTCCTTTGGCTTGGAGAAAGGGGTTAGGTGTCTTGCTCAAGGGCACTTTTAGTCATGGTATCGAAGGTGGAGAGAGTGCTGTTTATGCACAATCCCCACTTTCAATTCCTGTCAGCGTGGGAATCAAACCGGCAACCTTCTGATTACAAGCCCAACTCCCTCACCACTAGGCCATGACTACCCCGGATATAGGAGTTGATCTGTTGAAGGTCTTTCCGGTCCTGATTGCTGCCGGTGAATGGAGGTTCCCTTGTGGCTGAAGTTTGAAGTTGAGGCGACAAACACTGTAGAGACGTTTAACTTTGCGACAAAACTTAACTTAGAACACGAGACTCTCGACGGAAAGAAAGGAAAGCGAGTGAGACGAAAGTCAGTTGGATGGCTTGAATGAAATTGCCTGGCTGCTCTTCACCGTCTGTTTCTTGGTCTTTGTCTCAATTTAAACTAATTCATTCTAATCTTATTCTATGAGACAACTTCTGCTAAGCTGTCACTTAAAATATTAATAATAAAATAACTTATGATAAAAAAAACATAAAACAAATAAAACATAAGCGAAATAAAAACAAAAAGTAAAAACTTAAAAACATAAGCAAAACCCAAGAAACTCTAGTGTACTGAGCATTTAAACTGAGGTTTGTCCAACCTCTTTGAGGAGTTCTAACCAATTAGATGCGGTCTTTGTTTCAGAGGTGACTGTCCCCTCCCCTGGTCATTTACGACCTGTTATCTGAACTTTCAGAGGGGTACAGGGAGTACAGTTTAGTCTAGATTACTCTAAAAAGAATACAATGCATTTTACACAGATTTCACTCAAGCCATATTTTGAGTTAAGAGGAGATTCAGTTTCATTACAAACAACACATACTTTCAATCAACTATTCAAAAGTTATAACAATTACATGAATTGTGAGTGATCTGCGCATAACAGGTCACATACGCATGCGCATGTATAATGTGTATGCATGACATGGAATTATGAAATCGAACGCTGTTTGATTACAAGTCCGTTTAGAATGGTTTTGGAACCATTTAATGCAGTTCAGATATAGGAGTCACTGTTGAGTTTTCTGTGGATTTTGATTCTGTGACACTCAGGGGTCACACAAGGTGGCCTGTTTTATTTCTGTCTTTGAGGATCAAACACTCTGGTGCAAGTCAAGTCATCGCGGATCACCGTGTGTCAAGCCACACCATCGCGGATCACCGTGAGTCAAGCCAAGTCATCCCAGACCAACGTGAACCAGGTCAAGTCATCACCGATCTCTGTGAACTAAATCAAGTCACCATCAAACACCTCCGACCTCAACACAAATGCAAGCCGCACCATAAGAAGGTCGCTTCAGCACTTCACGAGCCAGTTACAGACCCTCTGTCACCTGAACCAATCGTTCACGCCACGTTTGCCCAACAGTCCACGGTTCAAGCCGTGCCAGCCAAACAGCCACCGATTCAAGATATACCAACTCAAACCACACCTGCCCAGCAGCCCATGGCTCAAACCACACCTATCCTGCAGCCAAAGGTTCAAACCACGCCTGCCCAGCCGCCAGAGGTCCAAGCCGCGCTTGTCCAGCTTCAGATTCCTCCCGTTACGCCTGTCAAGCCTCAGACTGCTCACACCATGCCTGTCCAGCTTCAGATGGCTAACGTCACGCCTGTCCAGCCTCAGACGGTTCACGTCATGCCAGCCCAGTCTCAGAGGGGTCACGTCACGCCAGCCCAGCCTCAGAGGGGTCACGTCACGCCAGCCCAGCCTCAGAGGGGTCACGTCACGCCAGCCCAGCCTCAGAGGGGTCACGTCACGCCAGCCCAGCCTCAGAGGGGTCACGTCACGCCAGCCCAGCCTCAGATGGTTCACATCAGGCCTGTCCAGCCTCCAACGACTGCTCCCTTCACGCCTACTATGCCCGAGATACTAGAGGATGCTGCTCTGTCCGTAATGGCTATGCCCATTTTTTGTGTGTGGGCTACACACACACATCGGCTCCAACCTCTGAGCCTCTTGAGGAGACTACAGCCCAAGAGGACACTCCCGAGATGGTCACCCCCGAACTGTCTGCTACCCCCGAACTGTCTGTCAACCCTGAGCTATCTGTCAGCCCTGAGCTATCTGTTCCCCCCGAACTGTCGGTCACCCCTGAATTATCTGTCATCCCCGAAGTGTCTATAAGCTCCACACTGTCAGTCATCCCAAAACTCTGTCATCCCCGCTCTGTCCGTCTGCCCCGAACTGCCTGTCTGCCCTGTCATAGTGTTCACGCTTCCTACTAATCGTTTTTTGCCTTGTGTTACAGTTGCTCCTGAGCAATCCCGGGGACTTCCGCCCTGGCCGCCTGCACAGCCTGTTCCGCCCTGGCTGCCTGCACAGCACGTTCCACCCCAGCCACCCACACAGTTCTATAGACCTCCGCTCCATGGACCCGGTCCCCCATTGTCCCCAGTAACCCACCCCTCCCTCCCTTTGTACTCTGTTGGAGCGTCTGGAAGCCGGGGGGGGGTCTGTAACGAATCCGCTCCGTCAATTTCCATTCACCTACCACCAGAGGGTGTCCGCTCACATCATGGACTCCATACACCACACTACATTTCCCATAAACTGATCACCCAGTCAGCTGTGCCGCATTACCTTCACACCTGATCCTCATTTCACCTCTATAAAGCACCACTCACCCACACCTTCTTTGCGAAGTATTGTTGATTCCTGTCACAATTCCAAGCATTTATTCCTTGTTTTGTTCTGCCTGTTATCTGACCCTGCCTGTTCTCCGCTCTGTTGTAAATCTGCCTGCCTATTGACCATTTGCCTGGACTATTTACTACGAGACTGCCTGTTCCCTGCCACTATAGTCTGCTGTTGTGTTGACCTTTGCCTGTACCACTACGTTTTTGTATTAAAGCTGCACTTGGATCTCATTCGCTGACTCGATCATCATTACAATAACCTTTTTTTGAAGGTGTTTGTTTTAAATGATTGTTTTTGTTTAGTAATGTCTGAGTTATGTGCAATGTGGGGCGCCTAAATAAAAAAAATAAATAAAAAATCTTAAAGAAACTGGCTTGCAGATCAGGAAAACAATACATAAATAAAAATAAGTATAAAGCAGAGAATGTCTGAATGGAAGAATTTCAGTCAGTTCTCTCGTTCCTCTCATTAAAGGTACTCTAAGGTTCACGGCCACTTTCGTACTTTATTTTCTGACAGTACAAACTCATGTTTTTTTTTATCAAGAATGACATATTGCACGTTTAATGTTAGTTAATAAAAACTCAGCTGTTCATAGTTTGTTACTTCAGTGCATTAATTAATGTTGACATAAAACAACTTGATTTTAATGAAGTATCAGTAAATGTTGAAATTAACAGTTTAATAAATGCAGTTCATTATTAGTTCATGTTAATGTATTTAACTAATGTTAATGAACCCCATTGTAAAGTGTTAGTGAATTTGAGATTAGCAGTGTGTTAAACTCGTTTTACAAGTATAATAAACACAAAAAGGACTGTTTGAGTTGAGAATTGTGCATTCTCTCCCTTAGTACTATTTTTTTATTGGATGTTTAATATTTTTTCCTTGTTATGAAAACTGAAAACACTACAGTGGAAGTTCCTGCTTCAAACTGACTTGACTGTTTTTGCACTTTAAAATGAACACCTAATGTACGAGTTGGGTAAGAAACAGCAAAAAGAATGTTAGAAAAAATAAAAGTTTGTCAAGGCCCAGCTGGTGCAATAGTTTTAAGTCATTTGACCCGTCTCATACTAAACCTCATTCCTCTGAGCAACAGTTATGATGACAGGATAAATAAAAGACCATAGGATATTAAATGTCGTTTCTTGATTTACCGCGAGTACCATGTTTTACCCTGGCTAATATGGATCTCTCTTACTGCAGTGTGAACAAGTGTCTCACAGTAGCACTATAACAATTTTCAACACACAAATGTGTCTAATATGATAAAAAGAGCTGCTTTACCCCACATACTCTTGACCGGAAGAAGCGGCGCCAGCGACTGTGTCATAATAAAAGTCCTGCTGCTCTTGAGGCATGTGTCGTTTGTCTCTTTTTATCAATCGCTCCATCGTTTCGTTCAGCTCCACAACACTCTGCTTCGTACTACAGTAACGTTAATAATCGCATCCATGAACATGATTTCTGTCCGAGTCCCATCCCGATTCTTTTCCACTGGCTGTGAAGTGAAGACCGCATGTCCCATGATTCCACGAAATCAATTCTTCTTCTTTTCATGAGATTTGTGGGAGCCTAGATGGTTTCAAAGGTGCATTGATGCCCTCCTCAGTCCATAAGAACTCCGGCGACAAGCTACGCCTTTGTTTTGAATAAGTGACCTCTAGTGGTGAAAATTTACATAGTGGCTTTAAGCTGAATTTACGAAACTGTTTGCTGAAATAACCACAACATTATCAACAGCACTGAAATAAAAACACGTTGTTTATCAGTCAGATGCGAGTGAAAGTGTTCATTACTATAGCAACAGACTCGAGGCGCGTTCTTCCAGAATCATGGCAGGAACGTGAAAAAAAATTATCGATTTCCTCTCTTTAACTCATGTTGTGTTCGGGTAATTTTGACCCGTAGAGGATTTTCCTGTACCGGAAAATGCTAGTTTAGTGACTAAAATTCACAGACTTTACTCACCCAGAGTCTATCAACTTCCCAACAAAAGCTTTGATAATTTTTGTAATATTTGGTGGGGGTTTTTTTCCCCATTGCAGCACTTGTAGTGTTCCTGGTCAAACATGACCAGCCTACAAAAAATAGCTTATAAATCTCTCATTATGCTACACTATCACTAAATATTGGATTAAATCTTTTTGTTAGCTTGTTTTCTGTAAATTAGGACAGGTTTTATATTATTGGAACTGATCGACCGTAGGCCTTATTTATCTGAGCCAATGTACCTCAGTTGTTGAGTTATCACAATCATTTTTTCAGCTGACATGGCCCTATATACTCATTTCCGTCGTTAATTTTCCTCTCCTCCAATCCTGTCAGAGCATAGTTTGGGAGGAGGAGACAGAAATGTAAGTACTTAAAGGGGCAGTTACAAAAATGTCTGTATTGATAAAAACCCACCACCTTTCTTGGGTGCAATGAAGTAGGGGCTGTAGAACCCTGACTTCGTATCGGCTGGAGGGACCGGCCTTACATGTGTCAGAGATCGGTCAGGCTCTGTCAGCACCCAATCAAGACAAGCACCATCACCCGAGTACTAATCACCCTCACCTGATGCACATCACCTCATTATCACCACAGCATAAGAGCACACACTTCACCTCAGCTCATTGTCTGGTCTCATTAATGAGAGAAGGACTCACTTACCTGATACTTACCTGTTCCGATGATCCTGTGCCATTGTCTTCCCTGATCCTCTGTGTCTCCCGTCTTCCTCGTCTCCTTTGTGTCATCCGCGATCTTCACTCTCCAGGATTCTCCAGCACCCCAACACCGGAATCGAAGTGTGTGCTCTATAGTGCTTCCCCAACATCTCCACGCTTCTCCTAACCACAGAAAGAACTGTCAGTATTCTCATTTATCCATTTGCAAAGATTTTAATGGTTCATTACCTGTTTGTCGATCTTGGTGTGTTCAATAAACTTACTCGTTTCTGCAATCGCTTTGTGAGTCTGTATTCCATAACATGTTTGAGTCTCTATCACTACTGTATATATTATCAACTATATAAACTAACTTCAAGTTTCACTTGCACTGATAGTAATTTCTTTTATTTATTCTCTTTCATGGACAAGTATTTTCTTTAGTGTAAAGGCATTTAAATTCTTCATATTTTTTAATCTCTTAACCTTCAGCAAAAGAGTTTTGAATCACGCTGACTCTCTCGCGGGAAGTGAATCACAGTTTCTATCTGTTGTGATTTGCTGTTTGCTACTGATGTCTCGCATTCATGTGCACATGCTCCACAAACTCAGGATCAAAGCCTGAGTTTTCAGAGAAAGTTGATGATCAACAAAGCTGGATTGGAATGGTTTGGTTTTTGTCAACTTGAAACTAATCCTATAACCCTGAGTTTATTCATCTACCGTCTTGGTACAGGCCCCTTTTTTCAGCTGGTCCTAAGCTGGAGCTAGTTGCTTAGGACCAGCACTTGACACACCAGCATAAACCAGGTCAATCCAGCTGCCATGCTTCAAAACATAGCCATCCAGCATATGCTGTTTTTTTCAACCCTTGTCTAGTCTCCCCTTACCAACCCCCCTCCTGTAGTCCTTGTCTAGTCCCGTTTCACTAATTGTGCTCAACTGGTCCTCGTGTGCTCTAGTCCCTTTATATTGTGCTTTCTTCCTTCATGTCTTTGCTGGGTAGTTGTGTTGATTGTGTGTCATAGACCTGTTTCAAGCACTATTCAAGCACTATGCGCTACTGTCTGTCACAGAATCCCTACGGATTGCAAAGGCTGGTTCCAAATCATCTGTTCTCATTCTACTGCAGGGGTGGCCAACGTCGGTCCTGGAGAGCCACAATCCTGCAGAGTTTAGCTCCAACCCTGATAAAAACTCACCTTCCTGTAGCTTTCTAGTAACCCTTAAGACCTTGATTAGCTTGTTCAGGTGTGTTTGATTAGGGTTGGAGCAAAAATTCTCAGGATTGTGGCTCTCCAGGACCGACGTTGGCCACCCCTGTTCTACTGGATCTATCTGCTGCCTTCGACACCGTAGACCATCAAATTCTTCAGTCCATCCTCTTGTCACTTGGCATCTGAAGTACTGCACTTTAATGGTTTGAGTCCTATCTCACAGGTAGGTCTTTCAGAGTTGCCTGGGGAGGGGAGGTATTCAAACCTCATCAACTGATCACTGGGGTTCCTCAGGGTTCAGTTCTTGGTCCCCTCCTATTCTCCATTTATACTACATCACTGGGTCCCATCATACAGGCTCATGGTTTATCCTACCACTGCTATGCTGATGACACACAACTCTACCTGTCCTTCCAACCAGATGATTCAACAGTAGCTGCACGGATCTCAAGCTGTCTGGCGGACATCTCGACGTGGATGGAAGAACACCACCAGCAGCTCAACCTGGCAAAGACTGAGCTTTTAGTCTTCCCTGCCACTCCTGCTCTACAACACAACATCAACATATAGCTTGGTACAACCACCATTACCCCATCAAAGTCGGCCAGAAATCTTGGGAGTTATCTTCGATGACCAACTGACCTTCAGAGATCACATCTCAAAGACGGCTCGGTCAAGCAGATTTGCACTTCACAACATCAGGAAAATCAGGCCCTTCCTGACTGAGCATGCAACACAACTTCTTGTCCAGGCCCTTATCATTTCAAGGCTTGATTACTGCAATGCTCTTCTGGCTGGACTGCCGTCAAGTGCAATCAAACCTCTTCAAATGATCCAGAACGCTGCTGTACGTCTTGTCTTCAACGAGCCTAAGAGAGCCCACGTCATGCCCCTCTTCATCTCTTTGCACTGGCTACCTCTTGCTGCTCGCATTAAGTTCAAGGCGCTGATGCTTACAGATCCACCACAGGCTCTGCTCCTCCTACCTCCACACACTGCTACGACGCTACGTCCCCACCAGAAGACTGCGATCACTAAAGGAACGAAGGCTTGTGGTACCGTCAAAGAGAGGCACAAAATCACTCTCCAGAACATTCTCGTTCACTGTTCCCTGCTGGTGGAATGATCTCCCTACTTTCATCAGGAACGCAGAATCCCTGGCAATATTCAAGAGACAGCTGAAAACTCATCTCTTCCGTGAACACTTAATCCCCTTCATAAAAAACAAAAACAAACAAAAAAAATTTATCCTTTCCTTTTTCCCTTCCTACTCTAGCTTATGTTACTCTGAGCAATGTATGAAACTTGTATTGTGAGCACTTCCTGTGTCTATTTACCTATTCATGATGAATCGCTTGTTTGTATTCCTCACTTGTAAGTCGCTTTGGATAAAAGCGTCTGCTAAATGACTAAATTTAAATGTAAATGTATATCCAAGTGTAATTGTCAAGAGTTCTTTCTGTAGTTGCTTGAATGCTTGCAGTCATTTAGCCTTTTGTTTAGCTTTTTCCTTTGGATGGCTTTAGATTATCAGTCACACAATTCTAACCTTCGCTTGTGAACATTTGAATTAAAATCAGCAAGGAACATACTTAATGTGTAAAAAACATTACAGTATATTCAAACAAATGAAAAATTTTTTGCTTTCAAGAAGTCTCAGAGTCACCAGTTCAAATCATCAAAGCTGCTTTGGACACATTGAAAAACAGAGTGTTGACCACTAGAAGACATCTCTAAACTGGTGTGAACTCTTTCTTCACTGCACCGTGAAGTTCTTTTTATAACCATCTATTTTCCTCTGAAACTGCATTACATATTGTTTTATCAAATTACAATTTCACTGAGTTTTAATTTAATAAAATATTTTTTTATTTACACTTGACTTCTGTATTGTGTATTTGAATCCTGACTAGAGTCTAATCTATAAAGCTGCATTTTATTTTGTATCCCTCCACACAACAGACAAACACTTGCTTTACAAACCTGATTCCTTCAGTATCTGCAGAGCCATACTTTCTCTTTCTTGTCCCATTTCCTTTTTGGAGGTCCCAAATTTTAAAACTGGGACAGCTGGAAATGCCCTCATTATTGCCCTTGCCATCTAAACAAACAATAATATTTAAAGACATCATGTGGACTGTGTAAGACTCCAAAATAGGGCAGCATTTTACACAACTACAATAGCCAAGTTATTTTGTATTCTGTCTTTTTGTACAGTGTATTTGTGTACAATGTTGAAAAAAAAATTAATTTACTGAAGAAAAAAAGAGACATAGGTATTACAAAACTTCACATACCAAGATGACAATGACCCCACAGCTACTGGCATCCTGTTGTACTGGATGTGTCAGAACACCTCCTTTCCATTTTATGTCCACCCAGTCCGTTTTTCCATGGCAAGTTTTCCTCATCTGTAGGTACTCACTGCATGTGATGTATAACGGTAATATGTATTATAGGGAAAGATCACAGAAAGCTTTTCTTTTCAATGATAACTATAATCTGAATGTATAACTCTTATCATTATTGTGGAAAGTCTAAATACACCCAAGTAATTCTCTTAGTCTTAATTTCATTTCTGAGTCTATCAAAAATTATTTGCATCGGCTTTCCCAACACAACAGTCACAAGCACTCTGCTATAAGGTATGGAATATAAATAAATGCATAACTTTAATGTAATACAAAATCTTTTCAATATTTGTAATGTTTCCATAAATTTTGATCTAATTAATTTAACCATTAAGCATACTGGTGATAAATACTTGTGATGCAGGAAAAATACATGATATTGTGAATTCCCTTAAATGTTGGCCTGACAGACATCTCTTCAGTGCTGCAAAACTATATGAAAATAGCCACGAATGGTATCAGCTTCTTCTGTGTAGCTTTTTGAAGGATCTACCAGGTACACTGTGTGATTGACAGCATTTATGTACTGAAAATGATAAGGGGAAAACCTAACCAATATTCAGTATATCTTTTAATAATGCATCAGGCACTGTAAATAATGACATATAGATATTCTGATATTCACCAGAAGCTTCCAGTGGACCTTGCTGATGTTCACAAATGAAACAATTGCCTGGCAATTGTCAAAGTTAATTACCTTTGCATTGTAAACCATCATTAGTACATTTAACTTTCTAAAGCAATGTAAATCTGGCCAATTCGCCGTAAATTCGGTATGTAGTGCTGCAACTGATATTTTATTAATTTCCATTTGTAAGGCTTGCAATATTTCTCCCTGTAAAAATACAAAAAATGGCACATCCATATTCTAGTCCATGCAGCCTCTGATTACCTTGGACAAACTGCTGGACAAGCTGCGAGCTTTCCCCACACAGAATCACCCCTGCTGTGTAGGGATTCAATATGTATATGGAGTTTCATCTCCAGCTGATTGACAGCGAGATGAAACAGGCATTCAATTATCTAAATGAGAAATGTGGGGAAATGGTATTATTTCTTTTAAGTTGCATTATAAATTAAGAATACAATGTTAAGATGATATCAAACACATTATTGTGCCATTAATTACTAATCACAAGATTAACAAGTGTCTGAGACATAATTAATTGCATTTTTTACTCTGAATATGGTCCTTCTCTATTTGCTCAGGTGTTACATAGTCAATCTGCAGAAACCATTATTGATTTTAATGTGAAATATATTTTTTAATTAAAAATAATGGCTTAGATCACTTTAAGTTCCTGCAGAGTTACTAGGTAAATAGAAATGCATTTTATGACCATGTAAAGAGTAAAAAAAAAAAAACACAATTGGTCAGATCTCAGATACGTGATATAGAAATTTTTTATTATTTGCCATAATTCATTGGTAGTTCTTAACGAGGTTAATCTCATTTTGTAATTATTGATTACCTATCACGGAGCTATCTTTGTCCTAAATTGACTTACTTACTGATTAGTTAATTTTTTTCCCCACATATTACCGAATAGTGGTAGCTGAAGTGTTAATATAGAACTACATATTTATAATTGTAAAAATTAACTACAGCTTGTATAACTACATTTTTAAGAGAATGAAATGCACACTATACCTCACCATATAACCACCGGTGTAATGACTCGTCACTTGGGTTGGAATCCATATGCAGGCTTTATTAACAAGCAGAGTGGTCAAACAGGCAGTGGTCAAATACTGGCAAACAATGATGGCAGAGAGTAGACAGAATCATGGTGAGATAACAGGCAGAGTTCAGGACAGGCAGATAACGATCACAGGTGAAGTTCGGGGTTTAACCCTCTACGAAACAGTCTTTTGAGTCTCACTCACCATGGTGGTCTGAGCAGCCAGAGTGCGAAATTGTAGGACGTATTCCGCCGCCGTCTTACGTCCCTGGGTGAGTTCTAGCAAACGATCGGTGGCCCCTTTACTGTCGTGAGGATGATCGAAGACCTCCTGAAATCTTTGCATAAAGTAGTCATAAGTGGGGAAAGTGGTGCCATCCTTGCGCCAGATGGCAGTAATCAATTCCAATGCTTTCCCGGTGAGCAGAGAACAGACAAATGCAATCTTACTGGCTTCAGTCGAATACAGGGTCGGTTGTTGGGTGAGAAACAGTGAACATTGCAGACTAAATCCTTTACATTTGGTAGGATCTCCGCCGAACCGTTCAGGAAAAGATAATTGAGGACTTACAGGTGATGGCGTCTCTACCACGTGCGTAATGGCGGCTGCAGTGGGTGCTGATGTGGAGGGTGGAGTCGAAGTAGTGTGTAGACTTTGAAGCACCTTGACAAGCTCCTCTGTAAGGGAGGTGAGCCGGTTCAGCTGATGTTGGTGAGCTGCGAGTTGACTCGCCTGAGCAGACATGGTTGCACACAGATGGTAGAAAGCCGCTGGATCGGGTGGTGGCGAGGTCTTCTGTAATGACTCTTCACTCGGGTTGGAATCCATATGCAGGCTTTATTAACAAGCAGAGTGGTCAAACAGGCAGTGGTCAAATACCGGCAAACAATGATGGCAGAGAGTAGACAGAATCGTGGTGAGATAACAGGCAGAGATCAGGGCAGGCAGAGAACGATCACAGGCGATAATCCAGGCAAACAGAACACAAGGGCAGGCAGATCAGCAACAGGTAAACAATAACAGGGTATAACGCTCAGAATTGAACCAACTGGAATCAAGACATCGCAAAGCAAGTCTGGGTGAGCACTCCTTAAATAGGCCAAACTGATACAAAACAGCTGGTAAGCAATCAGTGCCAAGGTACGGGGCTTATAGGAAATGTAGTGAAAGATAGAGAGAGAGTAGAGAGTCAATATTCGGGAGATGGCGCCCTCCGGCGGCCAGAGGGGGGGAACCACGGGGTTCGTCCCAGTGACAGAGCCCTCCCCCTGCAAGCACCTCCTGGCGTGATGAGGCCGTTGATGCCGGGGTCTACCGCGTGGTCGAGGGGCTGGTTTCTCTGGGTTTGCTCGATTGAAGTCTTCAACCAGGTTGGGGTCTAAAATATCGTTAGCGTTGACCCACGAGCGTTCCTCGGGACCATACCCCTCCCAGTCGACCAAGTATTGCAGTGTGCCTCCCCGACGTCTCGAATCTAGCAACTCGTGCACTCGGTAAGCCTCCTCGCCTTCGATTATCATGGGCGGAGGACCCTCGTTACCGGACCTCCCCTCCCCCTCCTCGCTGGGACCATCGGCGGGCTTTAACAGAGAAACATGAATAGTGGGAGAGATACGAAAGTGGTTAGGCAAAGCAAGACGGAATGAAACAGGAGTAATTTGGCGTAAGATCTGAAAAGGGCCTACGTACCTAGGACTGAGCTTTTTGCTGGGAAGTCGAAGTCGCAGATTTCGGGTAGAGAGCCACACCCATTGTCCTGGCTGGTACTCGGGGTTGACTCTGCGGTGTAGGTCTGCCTGTTCCTTCTGGCGTCTTATGGCATGTTGCAGGTGTGTGTGGGCCTGATTCCATACCCCTTCACTGCGTGTTAGCCAATCATTGACTGCTGGGAGATTTGTGGGTTCCCCAGACCAGGGGAAGAGAGGTGGCTGGTAGCCCAACACACATTGATTCCTTACGCAGGGAATTTTAGGCATATTCGGCCCACATGATATAGCGAGACCAGTCCTCCTGGTGTTGGCTGCAGTAAGAACGTAAGAAGCGTGCGAGTTCCTGGTTAAGCGTTTCCACCTGACCATTAGATTGGGGATGATACGCTAATGTTAGGCTAACATTGACATTTAGTGATTGAAACAGGGCGGAACAGAGTCGAGAGGTGAATTGGGGCCCTCTATCTGACAGGATATCTATCGTCTGGGAGCCCGTAGAGACGGAACACCCAATTGCAAAGGTGTTCGGCGGTCTGGAGGGCAGTGGGTAATTTAGGTTAGGGGAGAAGGCGGCAGGTTTTAGAGAAACGATCAATAATTGTCAAGATGGTTGTGCAGTGATTGGAGAGTGGGAGATCAGTTATGAAGTCTATTGCTATGTGTGACCAGGGACGTTGAGGTAGGGGCAGAGGTTGCAGGAGTCCAGCGGGGACCTGGTGTGCAGCCTTGTGCATACTGCAGTTCTCACAGTGTTTGACAAACTGCATCACGTCTACAGTCAATGTGGGCCACCAGTACCGATTCTGAGCGAGGTGGATAGTGGCTGTCCATCCAGCCTTTCCATTTCTTCTTGGTCCCCCAGTGGGGATGGAGTAGGCTGTGGTGAGTTTTGTTGCCTAATGGGACCTGAGAACTCAACATATCAACAGTGTGTTTAAAAACAGATCAAATTCTTAAGGATCCTCATGTAACAGTGCTTCTGTTTGTCTTTTAATGTCCCGTTTTAAATACATGAAAAAAAAAAACTTTTACAAGACTTTTTTGTAGATGTTTCAGTTGTAATTTACATTAATAGTTTTTATAAAAATGAAGTACCAAATATCAATATAATATTAAGTAAAGATCTGTGAGTAGTAAACTATTTCAGATTGGCTGCAATTCCCTTGGATGCAGTAGAGCTAAAAGTGTAATGTTAAGATTAAGATTATTACTATTAATTCTTAGAAGCCATGACAGCTTTACAATTACAGTATACCTTCTTTTTGGATGTCTTGAAAGGAAATGGCTTCCAGAGTGGTGTGACATATCTCCCCCTCTTTTTCTGCTGCCGTTCCTTCCACTTTTCTTGGTCCACTCTGTATGTCTGTACAAAGTAAGTTATTGATGGAAGAAGCCATTGAGAATTGAAATAACTTTGTATGACTGTTTTAGATATCAATACATATAGTGGGATGACATACAAAATGTCGTTTTCTTTATATATACTTTTAATTAAAAACTGTTACTCATCACATATTCAATTACACCTTTATTAAAGTATTCAAACCTTTCTTTCAGAGTCTTCATACTCCTTCAGGAGAGCAGTGTGACTCAACTGATAGCGGGCCACAAAGTCATCAAGCCTAGTGAGCCGGCCAGAGGGAAATCGAATGTGCTTTAAATCCCACTGGCTCTTTTCCATGATTCCCTGGGTTTTGTTGTCCTCGGTTACGTTCTAAGAAAGGTATAAAAAAGGTAAATTTGTAACGATTTAGTTGTTAAATACAATAAGCTCAGAGAGAAAAAGGTTATGTTATGTTAAATATATTATAATTACTTGTCTTGCCAGCTTTCTCAGGGAATTATATCTCTTAGAGCACGGCTTGTATCGTGGTCCCGTCCCATGTCGTCCAAGGTCAGCTTTGAACAAAAAGAAATAAAGCCATTTGTTTAATTTTCAGAAAACAAACCAATATTTTTCTATCCAAAAAGGAATATGTTGTTTAATTGTGGCAAACCTTGCATTATCCGGCTCCACAATCCAGCATATGGATGAAGGTATTTATTGAGGTGATCAATAAGACCCCTGCAGTAATACACATTTTGCTCTGCATGCTTGTCTGTAACGCTGGTGTAGGCAGGAACAGGCAAGACGACAGAATACACTATCACAGTTTAATAATCCACAGGAAGGAGACAGGATACAGGTTCACACCATTCACGATACTTTTTAGAACTGACAAGGACTGGACAGACACGGAGGGAATATATACAGATGAACACAAGAGGATAATAAGCAGGGCACAGGTGACAGACATAACTGATGACGAGACACAGCTGATGAGGATGAACTAATAACGTGGCACATGGGGAACCAAAACAAAGGGACACATGACAGGTGACAGGACTAGAATAAATGTTACATTGTCCAGTGGAGCATTGGAAATAATTGCCTTGTAATGTGTAGCAAATTTGTTGGTTCCTTTAATGTCCTAAATGTAGGATTAGGATTTGGATGATAAGAATTTTAAATGTTCACTAAGGGTTCATTTATTTGATCTAAAATACAGCAAAAAATAAAAACAACAACACCAAAAAAAAAAAAAAAAAACGTAATATTGTGAAATATTAGTACACTTTAAAACCACTGTTTTCGATTTGAATATATTTTAAAATGCAGTTTATGTCTGTGTTGGCAAAGCTGAACTTTCAGCATCATTAATCCAGTCTGCAGAAATCATTGCAAAATGATGATTGCAAGACTACTTTCTTTGCTATTCCTGATGACTTCATCAATAAATTGTATGAATCCTTGCCAAACCGCATGGATGCAGTCCTTCAGGCTCATGGAAGTCATAAAAGATATTAAATTTGGATCTCACAGCACCACTACTTAATTTGTGGACATATTTTTGTATTTGCAGTAAATCTGTTCAATTTCTGTATAGGCAACAAAACTTTTGTCTTGCCAAAATTTAACCTTTCTGTCTTGATAAAATGATAAATCTTTTTTCAGTGAAACTAATTTATTTCAGTGCATTAAACATCATTTGGGAGGGTTTTAGCTTTTCATATGAGCTATTTCTAACACCAATTGATTAATTAAAAGTTAGGTTAATAGCAGGTGTTTCTACAAAATAGATAAGCGACAAGACTTTTGTCAGGAACTGTAATCATACAGTCGTGGCCAAAAGTTTTGAGAATTCCATAAATATTAGTTTTCACAAAGTTTGCTGCTAAACTGCATTTAGATCTTTGTTTCAGTTGTTTCTGTGATGTACTGAAATATAATTACAAGCACTTCATACGTTTCAAAGGCTTTTATCGACAATTACATGACATTTATGCAAAGAGTCAGTATTTGCAGTGTTGGCCGTTCTTTTTCAGGACCTCTGCAATTCGACTGGACATGCTCTCAATCAACTTCTGGGCCGAATCCTGACGGATAGCATCCCATTCTTTCATAATCACTTCTTGGAGTTTGTCCGAATTAGTGGGTTTTTGTTTGTCCACCCGCCTCTTGAGGATTGACCACAAGTTCTCAATGGGATTAAGATCTGGGGAGTTTCCAGGCCATGGACCCAAAATTTCAACGTTCTGGTCCCCGAGCCACTTAGTTATCACTTTTGCCTTATGGCACGGTGCTCCATCGTGCTGGAAAATGCATTGTTCTTCACCAAACTGTTGTTGGACTGTTGGAAGAAGTTGCTGTTGGAGGGTGTTTTGGTACCATTCTTTATTCATGGCTGTGTTTTTGGGGCAGAATTGTGAGTGAGCCCACTCCCTTGGATGAGAAGCAACCCCACACATGAATGGTCTCAGGATGCTTTACTGTTGGCATGACACAGGACTGATGGTAGCGCTCACCTTTTCTTCTCCTGACAAGCCTTTTTCCAGATGCCCCAAACCATCGGAAAGGGGCTTCATCGGAGAATATGACTTTGCCCCAGTCCTCAGCAGTCCATTCACGATACTTTCTGCAGAAGATCAATCTGTCCCTGATGTTTTTTTGGAGAGAAGTGGCTTCTTTGCTGCCCTTCTTGACACCAGGCCATCTTCCAAAAGTCTTGGCCTCACTGTGCGTGCAGATGCGCTCACACCTGCCTGCTGCCATTCCTGAGCAAGATCTGCACTGGTGGCACTCCGATCCCGCAGCTGAATCCTCTTTAGGAGACCATCCTGGCACTTGCTGGACTTTCTTGGATGCCCTGAAGCCTTCTTTACAAGAATTGAACCTCTTTCCTTGAAGTTGCTGATGATCCTATAAATTGTTGATTTAGGTGCAATCTTAGTAGCCACAATATCCTTGCCTGTGAAGCCATTTTTATGCAATGCAATGATGGCTGCACGCGTTTCTTTGCAGGTCACCATGGTTAACAATGGAAGAACAATGATTTCAAGCATCACCCTCCTTTTAACATGTCAAGTCTGCCATTCTAACCCAATCAGCCTGACATAATGATCTCCAGCCTTCTGCTCCTCAACATTCTCACCTGAGTTAACAAGACGATTACTGAAATGATCTCAGCAGGTCCTTTAATGACAGCAATGAAATGCAGTGGAAAGGTTTTTTTGGGATTAAGTTAATTTTCATGGCAAAGAAGGACTATGCAATTCATCTGATCACTCTTCATAACATTCTGGAGTATATGCAAATTGCTATTATAAACTTAAGCAGAAACTTTTCCAATTTCCAATATTTATGTAATTCTCAAAACTTTTAGCCACGACTGTACATGTTTCTTGAGCAACAAATCATCATATTAGAATGATTTCTGAAGGATCATGATATTGTAAAAATTTTTCACATGAGTTTTTTTCTGTATTTTGGATCAAATAAATGAAGCCATGGTGAGTAAACAAAACTTCTTTTAAAAACATTAAAAAATCTTACCATCAAAAAACATTTGACCAGTAATGTATGTGTATTATATCCCAATCTGCCCTTTATGTAATACTTGCTGCTCTATTGGAAATTAATTGTGTACATCATTATTCTAAGCATTTCACAGACAGAACTGATGTAGGCCACACTGCTAAGAGACTTTTAAAGTTTGTGCATTCTGGATAGACCAGTTCACATTGGTCACACTGACAGTAACATTATTATGTTTTAGTATGAGGAAAAGAATGTTGCTATGGTGTTATTCGGCCTAGCACATTAATGAAAGATAATTCATCACATAGAATCTATATGAAGTTCTTTGGACAAATAGCAGCTGCATGTAAAAGAAGACTGTCATAAACAGTATTTTCTTAATGTACACTATTTACTACTTTCTGCACATTTCCTTGGCATTATTCATCACATGGCTAAGGCAACGATGAAGAATCGGCACCTCAAAATCTTCTTTTCTGCCTTTTCCACTTGCAATTTTGTAATAGTGGTTAATGGTGTCATTCAGATTCTTCTTGGCAAATGAAGGCATATTGCCTGTATTAACACCATTGACCCATCACACATGATCATGATGGGTGACCATATACCTTTCCTCCCAAAGCACCTTGCCACATCTGTATGAAATGCCTCTAGAAAATAAGTAACTGAGGTCGTGGTGTGATCACAGGTAAGGTATGTGGTAACAGGTAATGGAGATGAATTTTTGCGGGGGTTTCTGACCACCAACTCATATACATAGAAAGGAGGAGAGCCTTTCTCTTTCCGCAGGATACTGCCAGTCACATCTAGATAAACAATGTCCTCCTGGCATCGCTCCTGATATATTTCAATCCCCCTGTGTGACCAAAGTAGAACCCCTTTTGGGTGTAACATTATTTTCTAGAGGACCTCATCAGGACTGTCTTTTTTCTTTTCGAGCATTATCTGAAGACTTATTATTTCATTACTGTGCTGCAGGCTTCTCTGATGAGATTCCCAAGATATCGTTTTGAGGACATTGTGACATGGCTCGTGGGAGCTGTCTTTGTAAGTCTTGGCCCAGTGTGTTTCTGTCATGTGCTCTAACAGGTCTTCTTTTTAATTCTGTGAAATTATGAATGCTCTGTGCCCCTTGGTACTCTACTGTTGCCTTGAGGTCCTCTTCACTATCCACAGTAACCGTTACAGTGAAAGGGCAATCCTCGAATATACAGTAGCCAAGACAGGAGAATTCAGGGCTTACTTGTATCGAACCCATAACCTTCAGACTGTGCCTTTTAAAAGCAATGGAGCAGTACGGGTGTATGGTCCTCAGTCCTTTAGAAATTACGTTGGTCCACTGGAGTCCTTTAAAGCTTCTTTTCTGTCTACGCTTCTTCAGTTTTTCCCACCCATTCCTTTCAACGAAAAAGAATGATGGGTTCTTTGATAAGCTGATTTTTCAAATCCATCGTCATCGGATGGATTACTCATGGACCCCTGAAAAAAAATACAATGTTACTGTAAAATTTATTTCCTGAAAAGAAATGTGTGCAATTACACTGTCAGGGAAACTGATTCTGAGGCATGATGATTTCACAAACAAAAACTTTAATAACAGATTGAGAGCAGAACGTAAGTATATTAGCAAACACTAACTGAGAAGATGATGAAGAACCGTCCAAGGCTAGGTAAGATTGCACCACACACCACAGCGTCTAACATATATGTGGTTGATTTTAATGATTTAACGAGTTTAGACAATTCTTACTCTCCAATTGCAGTGAAGGAATGGCATTTTTCCTCAAGTATACTTCAATGCACTGATGCAATACTGTAGTGGATGGTTGCATAGTTATAATTTTCTCTCTAATATTATCAACCTTGCAAGTAAAGAATTTAATAAAGTCATTACCGCTGTGCTGTTTGGAAACGTCAGAAGTTGAGGCTTTATTTCTCGTTAATCATAAAAATAAATTAGTCCAGGTAATCCAAGTATCACATAGGTAATTAGATCAGGTATGTTAATCATCCAATTCATCCGAGTGTTCTAGTCTTAGGCCTGACAAAGATAAGTGTGTGGAGGAGCCTACATGGAGTGGAACTGATGAGGGTGAATAGGATTGTGAAGTGTGTGCCAGTTTGGAAGCAGGGAAGATTCTGGGAAATGTAGTGCAGATGTGACAGGTCAATTGTGACAAAACTGTAATAATTTTATAACTTCCTCAACCCTTTAAGTGCGAGTCTGCAATAGATATATAAGGGAACCGCCAACGTACAATAGACAATCTAAAAAGAAACAGGTCTAAATCACATTAACCAGTCAGGCAAACACATTTTCCCTAAAAATATGTATATATATATATATATATATATATATATATATATATATATATATATATATATATGATAAACCAACAATGAATACTGAAAAACAAAACATTGAGCATATATGAAAGAAACAGACTATATGAATGTCAATCTACTGAAGTGAAAGACAGTCCAAAGGTAGTGATGATGGTGTTGTCCATGGAAGAACTCAAAAATAATAATAATAATAATTCCAACGTGCAATGGACTCCAAACAGCAAAGTTAAATCTTTTATAGATCCTTGGACATGAGATCCTAGAGATCCACAAGATGATGAAAGACACAGTTCTTGGAGGAACATCCTCTTTTTAACTCCAAGCCAAGATCGGTAGCCACACTACATGCCGCTAACACTAAAGAGTCCTCTTTGATCGAGCTTAAACCAATGTTTCCCAATCAGGACTCAACATAGATTGTGGTGACCGAGCAGGTAAGCCATGCTTCCTCTGTCTAACAAATCTGACTTACTCTACTCCACAACTGAATATATACCATCCAGTAGAGTGCCCTTGCGCCTCTGGTGGTGTGTCGCATTACTACACCCTGTCAGATCGAACATGTAACAGACCTGTGCCTGTTACAATTTATATTTCTATTGCTTAACCTTTTTTAAAAATTTTTTTTTAAAAGTTTTATTTGGAAGACAATTTATTTGATCATTTTATATTTATTACCAAACTATATCCCTTGCAAAATATGTGTGGAACATGTAATTCTTCTTTTTCCCATATTGTAATTCTAACATCCAAACTACAAGGAATTATAAAATATCCTGGCTGTGTCTTTTTAACAGAGAGACAAGCAAAGTTTGGCATTACAGGGTATTAAGCCATACATGAAACTGGTGTGAATACTAACACTGAAGACTAACTTGCACTTGAGACTTGAGCCCTTCATCTTCAGCCGCACTTTCATGGGCCACAGATGGCAGAGGAGATGGGGAATATCCAGGCTGTATCTTTTGACAAATAATCATTCATTCATTCATTTTCTACCGCTTATCCGGGGCCGGGTCGCGGGGGCAGCAGTCTAAGCAGAGATTCCCAGACTTCCCTCTCCCCAGACACTTCCTCCAGCTCTTCCGGAGGGACACCGAGGCGTTCCCAGGCCAGCCGAGAGACATAGTCTCTCCAGCGTGTCCTAGGTCTTCCCCGGGGCCTTCTCCCGGTGGGACATGCCCAGAACACCTCCCTAGGGAGGCGTCCAGGAGGCATCCGAAACAGATGCCCGAGCCACCTCAGCTGACTCCTCTCGATGTGAAGGAGCAACGAATCTACTTTGAGCTCCTCCCGAGTGACCGAGCTCCTCACCCTATCTCTAAGGGAGCGCCCTGCCACCCTGCGGAGAAAGCTCATTTCGGCCGCCTGTATCCGGGATCTCATTCTTTCGGTCATGATCCAAAGCTCATGACCATAGGTGAGAGTAGGAACGTAGATTGACCGGTAAATCGAGAGCTTCGCCTTGCAGCTCAGCTCCTTCTTCATCACGACAGACCGGTACATCGACCGCATTGCTGCAGAAGCTGCACTGATCCGTCTGTCAACCTCACGCTCCTTTCTTCCCTCACTCTGAACAAAACCCCAAGATACTTGAACTCCTCCACTTGAGGCAGGAGCTCTCCACCAACCTGAAGAGGACAAGCCATCCTTTTCTGACTGAGAACCATGGTCTCAGACTTGGAGGTGCTGATCCTCATACCAGCCGCCTCACACTCGGCTGCAAACCGTCCCAATGCACACTGGAGGTCCTGGCCCGATGGAGCCAACAGGACAACATCATTGGCAAAGAGCAGAGATGAGATCCTGTGGTCTCCAAACCAGACTCCCTCCGGCCCCTGACTGCGCCTAGAAATCCTGTCCATAAAAATTATGAACAGGACTGATGATAAAGGGCAGCCCTGCCGGAGTCCAACATGCACCGGGAACAGGTCTGACGTACCCCCGCCAATGTGAACCAAGCTCCTACTCTGGTCATACAGGGACCGGACAGCCCTTAGCAAAGGGCCCCGGACTCCATACTCCCAGAGCACCCCCCACAGGGTGCCACGATGGACACGGTCAAATGCCTTCTCCAGATCCACAAAACACACGTGGACTGGTTGGGCAAACTCCCATAAACCCTCTAGCACCCAGAGAGGGTATAGAGCTGGTCCAGTGTTCCACGACCGGGACGAAAACCGCATTGTTCCTCCTGAATCTGAGGTTCGACTATCGGCCTTATTCTTCTCTCCAGAACCCTGGCATAGACTTTCCCGGGGAGGCTGAGGAGTGTGATCCCTCTGTAGTTGGAACACACCCTCCGGTCCCCCTTCTTAAAAAGAGGGACCACCAGCCCGGTCTGCCAGTCCAGAGGCACTGTCCCCAACCGCCACGCGATGCTGCAGAGACGTGTCAGCCAAGACAGCCCCACAACATCCAGAGACTTGAGGTACTCAGGGCGTATCTCATCCACCCCCGCTGCCTTGCCACCAAGGAGCTTTCCAACTACCTCAGTGACTTCAGCTTCTGCTTCCTCAGTGGAAGACGTGTCGGTGGGATTGAGGAGATCCTCAAAGTATTCCTTCCACCGCCCAACAATGTCCCCAGTTGAAGTCAGCAGATTCCCACCCCCACTGTAAACAGTGTTGGCAGGGCACTGCTTCCCCTTCCTGAGGCGCCGGACGGTTTGCCAGAATTTCTTCGGGGCCGACCGATAATCCTTCTCCATGGCCTCACCGAACTCCTCCCAGACCCGAGTTTCTGCCTCCACAACTACCTGGGCTGCAGTCCGATTGGCCTGCCGGTACCCGTCGGCTGCCTCAGGAGTCCCCCGAGCCAACCAGGCTCGATAGGCCTCCTTCTTCAGCTTGACGGCATCCCTTACATCTGGTGTCCACCACCGGGTTTGGGGGTTGCTGCCACGACAGGCACCGGAGACTTTACGGCCACAGCTCCGAGCGGCCACGTCGACAATGGAGGTAGAGAACATGGTCCACTCAGACTCAATGTCTCCAGCCTACCTCAGTATCTGGTTGAAACGTTCCCAGCAGACCCTCACAGTACGTTTGGATCTGCCTAGTCTGTCCAGCTTCCTCCCCTGCCATCTGATCCAACCCACCACCAGGTGGTGATCAGCTCTGCCCCTCTCTTCACCTGAGTGTCCAAGACATACGGCCGGAGGTCAGATGAAACAACTACAAAGTCGATCATCGACCTCCGCCCAAGGGTGTCCTGGTGCCACGTGTAATGGTGGACACCCTTATGCTTGAACATGGTGTTCGTTATGGCTAGCACAGAAGTCCAATAACAGAACACCGCTCTGGTTCAGATCAGGGGGGTCGTTCCTCCCAATCACGCCCCTCCAGGTATCACTGTCGCTGCCCACGTGATCGTTGAAGTCCTCCAGTAGAACGACAGAGTCCCTGTTCGGAGCACTATCCAGCACCCCTCCCAGAGACTCCAAGAAGGCCGGGTACTCTGCACTGTCATTCGGCCCATAAGCACAAACAACAGTGAGAGCCCTATCCCCGACTCGAAGGTGCAGTGAAGCAACCCTCTCGTTCACCGGGGTGAACTCCAACACATGGCGGCTGAGCTGGGGGGCTATGAGAAAGCCCACACCAGCCCGCCGCAGGCAACTCCAGAATCACAAGCTCAGGCTCCTTCCCCACCAGCGAGATGACGTTGCATGTCCCTAGAGCCAGATTCCGTGTCCGGTGATTGGGTTGCAAGACACGTATGCTGTCACAACGCAAGTGTGACAAACTCAGAGCTGATCACGGCTCATAAAGATTTAAAAAATGACCGATGCTACTCAATACCGCATAGCGGTAATCATTCCAGTAAATAAAGATGGTTGTGACAGCAATAACAAATTAAATGCCTGCAAAAGAGGACAAAAACAACAAAAAAAGATACACTTCAAGCCCACTTAGCCATTGGCTCTCAAAGAGCGAGAGTTAAGAAGAGCTGCAGCGCAAGTAACGAGGAACCTAAACACAAACGTTAATTACAACCTAGAACATACGATAACTTGCACAAAAAAAATAAACAATTTACTCACCCGATAAGTCGCACAACGTAACACTCGCACGTTCCAAAGTCATATAGTAGCTTCTTTAATTGATAAGTTAACAGCTGGTACTCTGTTAAACTGCCACGCTGCACGGATGGGAACCCTGAAGGCACACGGCACTGGGAGGCATAACTACAGTTAACGCCAACTGAATTTCCCACAGCACGGCGAATACACAGCCTTAAAACGTACCTGGAGGTAAGCAGCATACTGCACACACTGCCTTGGTGGACCGACGTTACGCTAAAACAATACAAAGTAATTAATATCACTACATGACCTAGGGTTACAGCAAAGCGTGACCACAAAAAACACGTACCTCCAATATCCCAAGCAAGGAAAGAAAGGGGACGGGCTTTCGACCATGACGCACTCCAGGAGGCATAAACAACAGGCTTATATACACACCAGCGGAGCGATACCTCATTAGCTCTACATTTTCATGATGGTGACGTTTCAAACAAGTCACACACATCACTACATTTTACCCCCCATTTTTGCGTCGTCGCCCCGACGATAGAACAATGTCCCCTGGTATTAATCCCATGGCCTAAACAACCCAGAAGTTATGCTAGACATAGACCCGGGAACACGTACCACCTCCCTTACATTCTCCACCGCTTGTGGAAGATGGTGGACATTAGGATGCTGCCCTGCAGTGGCTCGTCTCGTTCTTCGCACAGCTCCAACACCATCCCTAGGCTGGTCCGAGGGAAGAAAAATAGACCCACCCATAGGACCCTGACCAACATCACTCACCAACTCGCTACTCACAGGAGACACGGGCACCACAGAGGGTCCTGCCACAGGCTCCACAGAGGGCCCTGCCACTTCCCGAGGGGGTGATACCGATTCTTCTGGCATCGCGAAAGATGCTGGTAACTGGTACCTAGCTGCAACAGCAGGCTGTGACGCCTTGGTTTGACCTGACCCGACCCGAGAAGTGTCTGGAACGGCCACCCAAAGGTCCAGCTCCTCTGAATCCCCTGATGACGACAGCGTTCTCACAAGGGGGCTGTCAGGAACAACAATCACTGGGGAGTCTCGTCGTATTTGAGTCTTCATCAAAGAGTGGTGCACATGCCGGATCTTACCTAAATCATCCACGGGTGCAACAGCATACACAGACCCGCCATTTTTTGGCGCTCGCACAACCTGATACACCAGCTCCACAGGTCCTGGATTTTGTGACGGCCTCTCACGCTATGATCCCGGAGATAAACCAGTTGACCCTCCCTCAGTGGTGCATCACAGACGTGTTGGTCGTGCAGTTTCTTACGATGTTCAGCAGCAGCCCTCAAGCACTCCCGTGCCCCCTCAAAGGCCACATGCATCCTAGCTCGATGCTCTGCAATCCACTCATGAACCCCACCCTCACCAGGTTCCTGGACCCTACCCAACAGGAAATCAATGGGGAGTCTAGGCTCCTGGCCTAAATGATCAGGAAGTACGGTGACTCACCCGTGGCCTGGTGAGGAATGGTGTTATAGCAGAACAAAATCTGCGGAAGGCAAGCTGCCCAGTCTCTTTTCCTGGAAACAGGCAAAGTGCGCAGAGGATTATGAAAGGTTCTGTTGAATCGTTCGCACTGGCCATTGCCCGCTGGGTGATAAGGTGTAGTACATGACTTTTCAATCCCATAGAATGTACAGAGTTCTAAAAAACCACTCTGTGACCAAAACCTGTACTACAGTCTCAGCCCATTGATCTCTAGTCGGAACGACCAGTGTATATTTACAGAACATATCTGTTAAAACTAAAACATTCTCGTGTCCAGAACCAGAAGGCTCAAGAATCGTAAAATCGACAGCCAGGATCTCGTTCGGCTTGGAAACGAGGACATGACCCATAAAGCCCCTCGCAAGTGGTTGGGTATCTTTAGCCAGTTGACATCTCTCGTATTCCCTACACCACTGTGCCACCTCTGCTGACATCCCTGGCCAATAACACCGCTGACGTATCAGTTCGGTAGTGCACTCAATGCCCTGGTGCCCATGGTGTTGATGCAACTGAGTCAGCACATCACGTTTTAAAGACAAAGGCAAAATCAACTGTAACACCTCCTCACCTCCATCAGGGCGTAACACACGGCGATAAAGGACCCCATCCTTTTACAAGAGACGGTCCCATTGCCGAAGCAAGGTCAAGGCCGACTTGGAGAGCTGCTGGCGCTCTGCAAAACGAGGAAATAACCCCTGCTCCCAAAATGCCAAAACCCTCCCAATATCCGAATCTGCCTCCTGTAGTGAACTCAAATCCTCCAAAGAGAAGCTGGGCAATGCTGTAACCACTGCTTGTTTCACCTGCACTATCGGTTCTACCTCCACTGCCTGCCTCACCGCTGCTGGAATTACGGAACCTGGTAAGTAACTCTCCCGCATTTCCTGACAAAATTCTGTCTAGAGAGAGCATCAGCGTTTCGGTTGCACCTCCCAGAACGATACGGGACCTCAAAATCGAACGAGGCCAACTGGGCAGCCCAATGTTGTTCAGTCGCTCCCAGCTTAGCAGATGGCTAAAGGGATTGTTATCCGTATAGACGATGCACTTCTGAGCCAGCAGGTAGTCTAAACTTCTCTGTCATGGCCCACTTGAGCGCAACACTAGGAAGATCGTTCAAGAGTTTAGGTGCCAAATAGGAAAAGGATCTACCGCCTGCAGTTGATTTTGATATTCTAGGTATTAACAACTGGCCAGAATTCTGAGATCGTAATAGACGCAAAGGACTATAATGCATTAAGAGCTCACTCAGGTACTGGGGAGCTAAGCCATTTAGTGCTTTGTAAGTAATTAGCAAGATTTTAAAATCTGTACGATATTTAATAGGGAGCCAGTGCAGTTTTGACAGAACTGGACTAATATGGTTATATTTCCTGGTTCTAGTAAGAACTCTGGACCAGCTGGAGTTTGTTTGTGAGGACAGTGTAGCCAAATGTGTACAAAATCACACACACACACATGTTGGGTTTTCAAGTTTTATGGGGACATTGTGTAGTGGGACGATCGGTGTGTGCGCATTGGTTCATTAAATATTGCTGAAGGAGTGAGTTGTCCAATCATATACGTGCACGGGCATATAAAAATGTATTTTGAAGGCACTGTGAGGTGTTAGAGCACCGCTTGTGCGTCACTGCCTGAGGCCCGCCCATTCCAGTTTGTAGTTGTCCTGTCTCACAGGTATGTAGGCTGTCTGAGTTAGCATCGGATGTGTGCTTGCAGTAACTGGGTTTTAATCGAACTGTAGTTTTCCGATGAGCAAACGACAGTGGGTTGGCGGCTGCCGCCTTCAGCGCGCTGCCGTGGTAATTTCGTCCTGTTCGCCGTGTTGAAGTTCGTTGTGTGCCATCAGAGGTGTGACGATCGCGTCAACACAAAGGTTGGTTGATGTCTGCTTTTGTTGTTGTTTTTACATTATAAGATAAATGACGCTCTGTTTAATTATTTTAGAAGGTTTACCTGGGGTTTAGTGCATTCACTACAGCCTGTGGGCGAGAGACTTTGATGCTGCTGCTTTGTTGCATTGTGTCTGCGGTTACGACTGATCGTTGGCGGGTGGTCACGCTGTGGGCCGGCTTGCCGGTTTGATCGGTTACCCGCTGTGTGTGCAGAAATCCTTGGAGTCACGTATACCGGTTTGCAAGTGTTTTAGTTGTGTTGCATTTGTGGTGAATTTAAATGTTACTTGCGGTATATTAGTGCATGTGTTTTTGGTTGATTCTATTTTGTTGGTGTATTCGTTTGTAGGTTATTTGGGTTAGCGTTTTTTGTTTGTTTCAATTTGATGTAATTGATGTATTTTGTTATGTTTGGTTGGTACGGTTGGATGACTTCGACTTTTCTCCCTATGGAATATTTATTCTGACTCTTACACCAGTCTCAATTTCTGGGCTAACATTATTTGAAAATCCAACCGGCCACCCCTTAATCGGCTAAGTGTTTATTGTTTATGTCCCATCTTTATCAGTTTTTTTGTGCTTTTTTATTATTATTATTGTCATTATTATTGTTTTTTTGTTATTGTTGTTACTGTTCATCCTGATTCGTTTGCTTGGTTTATTTGTTAATTTCTCTTTTTTATATAGGATCCGAGGCTTCAGGCAGGCCGCTAGTTGGCCTTTGTGTGCGGTGGTGGGATTCTGTCCTGGAGTGCAGTGCCCTCACGTGTGATCTGAGCGCATGTGTGTGTGTGTGGTGTGAAGTGAGATTTGTGCACTCGGTGATAAGAGCTTGCGACCTAATAGCTTGGTGCTCATTGAACTAGTTCCCTGCCAGATGTAAGCCTCGGCATCCTTTTTGTTTATTGTATTTTCTGGACTTCTGGCATCTGGAAGTGAACAAACTGGGCCCATGGCTGATCTGAAAGTTCTGGAATACAAAAAAGTCTTTAGTAATTTTGGAAATGGCTATGACTCAAACACTGGTAAGTACTGTAAAGAGAAATACTATAACAGCATGCAGTTTATAAACCTGTTCACATAGGATGACATTTTCATTTGTACATTTGTTCCTCACAGGTATTTTCACAGCACCAGTGAAAGGAGTCTATTTCTTCAGATTTTACGCTCATAGTTCTGGTGGAACAACAATGGCAGTCAGTCTCTTGAAGAATGGTGAAACGCAGTGCTCTGTGCACGCCTGGAAGCCTGTCAGCAATGGTAATGGCAGCAACGGTATTGTTCTGTCACTGGAGATCAGCGATCAGGTTTACACACGACTGTGGAAGAACACAGTGGGTTTTTGACGATCCTGAAAGTTACACCAGTTTCAGTGGCTTTCTGCTTTTCCCCTTGTGAACGCCTGGATTTTTCTTGTATCCAGTGATGGATGTGATGCAAAAAATTTAATTTTTCCTGTGTAAGTGAAGTATATCTGAGTAAATAAGAGCAACTAGTGACAACCAAAGACAGATCATTGTGTATGTTTCTTAGTTACGATATGTCTACGCTTTTTCTTTCTTAAGTCGGAAAGGAGCTAAGCTTATAGTAGTACTTTAAATGCTGAACATTTCATTAAATAAACCAAATCTGTCACCGAATTATGATTCACTTGCATTCTTACACTCAGGTCAGAGCTGGTTCTAGAGATTTGGAGGCGCCGCACGTCACACCCCTCCTAATAAAGAGTACCTTTTTATTTAACAGCTGTTATTAAAATTTGTATATTTTTATATTCACATTTGTTTTATTTTATGTCCATTTTAATCAAACTTTAACTAAGGTAATCTCTTTATTTGCTTGTTGAGGATGCTATCGTGTTTTTTTTTTTATAAATAATTAATTATTATTTGTAAATAATTAATTACTATTAATTATAATAAAATATTATGAGGGCCAGATTTACTAAACAGGGCAAATTTAGAGGGAGAGCACAATTCCAAAAAAGCGCAGATGGCAGTGGGAAGTGTCACGAATCCTGTCCGTGGTCTTCCATCCACTTGTCACCAGAGGTCGCCCTACGATTACATGGACTCTTGCACCACACTACATTTCCCATCATCCATTACACAGATCACACAGCTGTTACAGATTACACATTGCACTAATTACACAGCTGAAACCCATTAGACACACTTTATAAGCCTGGGACTTTCTCTCCCTCACTGCCGAGTATTGTTTAACATTTATCACTCACCTAGCGATAGCTACTCTATGGAGCCCACTTAGTTAGCCTTGCCTTGCCTTGCCTTGCCTTGCCTTGCCTTGCCTTGCCTTGCCTTGCCTTGCCTTGCCTCGCCTCGATTCGATTCTTGCCTGTGTTTCCTGGATTAACCCTTTGCCTTCCGTTTCGGACTCTGTTTGCACCTCTCTTGGATTGCTGCTCTTGTACCTGGATATTCTCTCTGCCTTGCCCCGTTGAATATTGTTCGCCGATTGTAGACCCACGCTTGCCCTTGGATTGCTCTTTGTCTTGTCTATGTAGCTGTTTGCCATTGTTCGACCCTGCCTGTATTTATGACCATGTCTTTAAATAAAAGCCTGCAAATGGATCTGCATGTCTCACGTCTGGTCAGCTCTGTAACAGGAAGTTCTGCACTTTATCAGTAGATAACGCGCAGAACTTTCCATTCTCATTTGCGCTCTCACACTAATTAAAGAACACAGACGCAGCCGGATCATTTGCATAATGACCACCGCAATCTACAAAGAGCAGCACAAATTAGTGTCTGGTTTAAGCCATGCTCTTTTTAGGCTTTAAATAATGGCGCAAACACCAGTAAATTGATGAGCGTAAACGTTAGTAAATCATCTTGCATGATTCATTTAAAAACTTTCTGCCCATAAATTTTACGTCTGAAAAGAAAACTCCTTCAAATGCACATGCAATAAGGTCAGCTACAAAAATAATTCTATGTACGCCTAATTTTTCACTGCGTATCTTTAGTAAATCCTGAGAGTAGTTTTTAATGCAAAAAAAGGGTTTGAGCTGGAGCAAGTTGTTAGTAAATCTGGCCTTTAGTATATAATTAAAATGTGTGTGTTTTGAACAACTTTTTAAATTAAATTTATTTGTTTAAATGATCTTGTTTCATTATTATTGTACTGACCTAAACTAATTGTGTGGAAAAATATTCTTTAATTTAATTAAGTTGTCAGCGCCGATAGCCTTGTGGGGAGCGCGCCAGTGCTGTTGCACCTGAGTTCGAGTCCCAGCTTGCGGTCCTTTCCCAATCCTATCCCCCTTTCTCTCTCCTACTTCACTTCCTGTATGCTTACTGTCCTATCATAATAAAGGCAAAAATGCCAAATTAAGTTAATTAAACTAGACTTGAAAAGAATAAAAAGACTGGTGTCAGTACTGACATTAGTATCGTTATTACTCACTAAGCAACTAAACTATCATGACTATCATGTGCAGTTGTGCCCAGAGCACACACCAGCTCTTTAACACTGGTGACCACAACATTCAAAAACATTACAGAAACTGCTCTACAAAATGTCCGACATAACTGAACAGTAAACTTATCTTTCCATTTACTTAAAAAACACATAGCACTTTTGTACATTTGCTGTGGTCCAAATCCGAGTGTGATTTTCCCCAGTGCCGGTCTGGGTTCGCACTCACAGTACTTATTATATTGTTCTGCCTTGTAGTCTATTTTCATCTACATGAAGCACTTTTTATTTTAAGAGGAAGGAGGCCATCAGACTTTAGCCCCTCCTTAACTGTTCTTCAAACAGTTCACACACACAAAGTTTCATCAAAAGAGCTACTAGACAGCAAAAAAATCTAATTTCAGGTAATACATATATATATATATATTAATAACATAAAATATTTTATAAACTTAATTATGAATTTATAACAATTATCTGTTCTTTAGATTGTGTCTGTGTTTATGAACAATTTTTCATACATTAATTGAATTAATGTTTGGTTGCACTATTTCGCTGGTCCACTCACTATAAGTAACTTTGCAACTACATGTCAACTAACTCTCTTGTTAGTAGATTATTAGTAGACTAGTAGTCTGTTAGGCTAGAGTTAAGTTTGTGTTTGTGTGAGTAGAATAAGTTGACATGCAGTTACAAAGTTACACATAGTCAGTAGTCTAAAACGGTCCATCGTAATACAGTTACCTTATGTTTTGACTAATATTATCTTTTTATTTACTTCATTTAAATGTTTTGTTATTTGTTCAGGCATTAGTCTACAAAAACATAATAATGTAGCCTATTTCAAAATCAAATTAAATGCAATATAAATTTTAATCTCTGACCTTTAAGAAAAGTGAATCCCCAAGGCATCCTTGTCGAAAAGAATGCATACATGTAAATTAACTATTTATATTAGACAATCAAATGATATTCATATGTATATTATTCTGAAAGGCAATATTTTCACAAATTTTTCTGGAACAGAATAAAAAAATCTATGATCAGCACAGATCTTTTTGCCCTCTTCAAATAGCCATAATTTCTCCTGTCCATATATTTCTTAATGAACGTGAATAAGATTATATGTACACTCTAATTACAGGTGAAATCCAAAACTTTTCTTAGAATGGAAACCATCGAGGTCATCTCAGCCGACAAAGCTACAGTTGTCATCCAAGTAAATCCACAGGCGGATCAAGACTGCACTATTTTTGTTGATGGACAGGAGGTCAGAGGAACAGGTCACAATGCGGCTCTTAAAGTATTTTTCAAAAACCAACCGAAGGCATTAGGGGTAATATATTTAATGATGAATTTGAATGATATATATGGTTTTAAGAATATTCTTGATATTTAATTTATTCTAGGTAATTTAAAATGAATGAAAATCTCTTGTCATAAGCCTCCAAGTGCAAAGATATGTGTTTGATTAAGTTTTGACTCTAGTACATTAAACATTAATAGCTTCTATTTTTATGTGTATCTTGAAACATCCATATCATGCCATCATGAATAAAACACCTGACCTGTATCTGCCATCTAGACTGTTCAGATAATGATTGGAGTGGTGATCTTCTTTCTTGGAATTCTACTCACCATCAATTCTACTTACGATCCTATTGTTGTCTTTAGTGGAATAACCTACTGGGGATCTTTCATCGTAAGTTTCACATTATGGTTTTGCTTTACTTCCCTTTTAATTTTAATTTCCTGAATTAATTTTATCATGCCCTGTGTTTCTCTCAGTACATCAGTGCTGGATCTCTGTCTGTTGCTGCACAGAATAAGCACAATCTGTGTGCGGTATGTACATTTCACACACTGATTTTAGCACATTATAACTTTTCTTTAATCACATTGTTTCTGATGTATTTTCATACTGGTTTAAGTTATGGTTGTGCACTTTAAAGTGTTAGTTCACCCAAAAATGTAAATTCTGTCATTAGTTCCTCTCCCTCATTTCGTTCTACACCCGTAACACCTTCGTTCATCTTCAGAATACAAATTTAGTTATTTTTGATGAAGTCTGATGGTTCAGTGAGTCTCTATTGACAGCAAGATAATGAACACTTTCAATGACCAGAAAGAAAACATATTTAAAACAGGTCATGTGACTACAGTGGTTCAACCTTAATATTATAAGCGACAAGAATACTTTTTGTGTGGCAAAAAAACAAAATAACGACTTTTCAACAATATCTAGTGATGGCTGATTTCAAAACAGTGATTCATGAAGCTTTACGAATCATTTGTTTCGAATCAGTGGTTCGGAGCGCCAGTCACGTGATTTCAGTAAACGAGGCTTCGTTACGTCATAAGTGAATCAAAATTTCAATAGGTCGTGTGAGTTTGGCAGTTTGATATGCGAACCGAACCACTGATTCGAAACAAAAGATTCATAAAGCTTCATGAAGCAGTGTTTTGAAATCAGCCATCACTAGATATTGTTTTTGTTTTTTTGTGGACAAAAAGTATTCTCGTCGCTTTATAATATTAAGGTTGAACCACTGTAGTCACATGACCTGTTTTAAATATGTTTTAGTATCTTTCTGGTCATTGAAAGTGTTCATTATCTTGCTGTCAATAGATTTCATCAAAAATATCTTAATTTGTGTTCTGAAGATGAACGAAGGTGTTACGGGTGTAGAACGACACGAGGGAGAGGAATTAATGACTGAATTTTCATTTTGGGTGAACTAACCCTTTAAATAACTTCTATTGTCTATTAACTAACACATTCTTTATTGTAGGTGAAAGCCTCTCTTGGAATGAATGTGATCAGTGCCATAACTGCAGCGATAGCCACTGTTCTGATGTCCATAGAATTAATAGAATTAGTGGACCCGTTATATCCTGAGGTATTACAGATACACAATGTGCAATAACAAGTCTGTCATTTACACTCCTTCATATATTTTCAAACATGCATGAATTTTTCTTCCATAGAACACAAATACGGAACAAAAATACCGAAATCTGTACTGGATACTCTTTTACATACAATTATAATGACTGAGGACAAGATATTTAAAAGTAGCATAAAAGTAGTAAATATGATTTGTGCACTATATTCTCAGCCATATAATAGCTTTGTGTGAGAAAGACCATGAATTGGACTGATCTGTACGGTGTGAATTGGTTTTTTATCGATGCGTTAATGCTCCAGTTCGCATTCATCGTAACTGCATGGAAAACAAAAAGAAAAGCATACATACTTAAATATATAGCCTGATTGTTGACACACTCACATAATTAACTTTTTGATCCCTGCTTCAATATATTTTTTTAGAGACTCACTCAATATAGATATTTTATTTCTGAAACTGCTTTCATAAATGGGCATGTTGAATGTTTTACAGGCTTTGCGGATCATTGTAATATTGCTGGTGTTCACCATTCCTCAGTTCATCCTCTCCATCTGTATCTCAGGCTTCGCCTATAAAGCCACCTGCAACAGAAACTCTACTGTGGTCACTGTGACTCTAAACTAGGTCAATGATGGTGATGCTGTTATTGCTGTTACATGCTTTGGAGTCAGTTTTATCAGTTATTTTAATTTGAATAGACCTTTTTTTGTTGAAGTCAAAGTTTTTAGGGAATGATGCCACTCCACTAAAGCTAGCAGAATGTAAAGGAAATATAAAACAACCATAATATTTCATAGTAAGATGTTCATTGTAAACTACAGTCTTTATCTTGCTTCTAGACTACTTAAGCAGTTTGCAGTGCTTTTCTCTTTATCATTTATCAAAGACAGTACAGCCTATAAAATTTAGGCCCGGTTCCACAGACGGCTTAGATTAAACCAGGATTAGGCCTTATTTCAATTAGGATAGTTCAGTAGCTTTTATAAACACAGAGAAAAAAACATTACTGGTGTGAATCCTGAGACAAAACAAAGACATTTACATGTTTTAAGATATATCAGTACAAGTTTCTTTACATGCGTTCTCATCTGGGGCTATCTTAAGCCTCGTCTGTGAGACTGGGGGGTGGTGTTTGTGGTCTGTGGTTCTTGTTAGCAGAAATAAAGCTGATAGTGAAGGGACATTGTGAAGAAGAATGTTTGTGCATATTTTATAATTATTGGAAAAGTGAACTAATTATGCTCCTGCATCAGGCAAAGCCCGATGTTTTGTCCTGTGTGTTCATTTCGTGTTTGACATTGACAAAGACTATTTGTAAGATTTTGAATGATTATGTCATTATAATGTCATTGTAGTGATTGACATACTGTGAGAATTGAAATAAAATGATTTTTATTGTTGTCACAAAAACATGCACTTTTGTGTCTTTTTGTCCTTTATATGTTACTGTTGGTTATTGGCTGCTTGTGGTCTGCTAGTTCCAGGTAAAGCTGTTCATCCTCAGTACGGTTTACGTAAAAATACAGTAAACCGTATTTTTTTTTAGTAAAAATACAGCAATCAGAATGGAAAGGAAATGAAGTAAGCACAATGGTTAACTGCCTTTCACCTCTTTGGTGTGAAACGAAGGCATTCAGCTAGGTTGTCTGACGCACATTATTCACTATTATATTACGAATGATCATTATTATACATTTTATCAGATAAGCCTAGCTTATATTTTTAAAGGAAAAGTTAAAACTAAAAAAACAGTATTCTATTTCAGTTATTTTTAGTGCTCCAGTGTATCATGGTACACTTATGATATTTAAGATTTGTTGATTATAATGACAATTAAATTCAACGTCATACAAAGAAACAAAAATTATATATAAATGTATATATGTATATATAAAAGGACATCAACATAATCCTATAGTCTACATTTAAGGCACACGGAAGCTCCTCCTCAGCGGTTCTTCACAGTTCACACACACAAAGATACACCATAAGAGATCATCGCCAGAGATGTCCACATCAACAACTCAGTTCATTTCAGGTAAAGTATAAATCAACACTGATGTTTATTATTATTATTATTATTACTATTTACACACATTGATATAAATCAATTCAAATTAACCGTAAACTTTTGTGATTCTTCACACCTGTCATAATCGTGTCCATGTTTGTCTGTTTATTCTGTTCCCCTGTCCTGTCATTAGTCACATGTTCTTTGTTTTGCATTCGGTTCAGTCATGTGATCTTTGTTTTGTTTTACCATGTGCCTGTCTCGTTATTAGTCCATCGTCGTCAGCTGTGTCTTGTTTGTATCATGTCTGTCACCTGTATTTTACTCGTTACCCTCTTGTTCTCTGATGTATGTATTCCCTCTGTGTCAGTCCAGTCTTGGTTCGTCATTAATGTTGCTACGTTGCGATTTTGGTTCTTCCTGTTTGTATAGTGTTAAATACTGATTAAAACACTTAGTGAATTGAGTCTTCTGTCTCCGAGCACTCCTTCCAGCAATTACTGCGTTACAACACCATGATTGTTGCTTATTTATTGGGGGTTTTTTTGGTGCATAAAATTCCATTTAAATGTTTTGAGATTTCGTTGGAAATTAGACTACAAATCACTTGTATTATTAACCATAACTTTTACAAAACATAAATTTTAAATTCTGATCTTTCAGAAGAGAGGAAAAACATCTTCATCAAAAAGACACATTCACAACCGTTTCAGACAATTAAAAATGGGAACAGTTTGCAATAATAACCCATAAGTTAGTTAATGCATTAACTATCATTAACAAGCAAAACATTTGTTACAGTATTTATTAATATTAATAACAAGAAATACAATCAATAAATCATAATAATACTGATAACTAAAAATGCAACTATTCATATGTTAGTTCAGGACCATTAAATAATATGAACATATACAAATTTAATGAATATTAGTAAATGTTGAAATTAACATTAACTAAGAATAATAAAGACTGTAGAAGTGCAGTTCATTATTAGTTCATGTTAACTATTGAACCTTATTGTAAAGGTTTACCATTAAAGTTATTATAAAGTGTTACCCCTGCGCATTTCCTGTCATTGATGGCACTTTAAATATAAATGCAGACTTACAGGTAAAGCAGAGAAAGTCTGTTTTAATAAATGTATTAAATCATATTAGTTATTATTAAATGTGAGTTGTTTTGAAAAGCACAATTTTAATGGTTAATTTCTGCAGGTGATACACAAATGCCTAGAATGGAAACCAGTAGGGTGATCTCAACTGACAAAGCTACAGTTGTCATCCAAGTAAATCCACAGGTGAACGCTGTTCTTCGTGATGATGCACTCAAAAAAATATTTCAGTCTAAACATAAGTTTTATGTAATTTAATTACATAGCAATTTTCCATCCATTTGGATTACATAGTTTTAACATAAACAAACTAATAAACTTAATGTGATTCATATTTGTCAGTCATATGTAAATGAAATAGGTAAGATTTATGTAATAGTTCACAGAAAAATGCCCAGGTTAATGAACACTGTTTAGTGGTCATGTGTGTGTGCACTACTGAGTTAAAGTACCATTGAAGCAGTGTCAGAGTTAATGAGATCATTAAGTGATGATTGAACATTAATGATGAACACCTGCTGTTAACAAGCAGAATCACTGAAGGACAGAGAAACACAAGAACTACAACTAACTTCAGTTACAGCCTTCGATGAAATCAACTGAAGATAAAAGACATTTAATCTCTCAAGATCTGATTGAACAACTCCACAAACTCTACAAAACTTTCCCAGCTTCACTCACAACTAACTACACTGACTTTATTTCTGTCATACGTCTACAGAAGTTCTTATGAGAACTAACAGGTTTAGATGTTGATTTATTGAATTCATTTGAAGTTACCGTCATTGAGGTCAGTGTTGGCTTTAATTGGGCTCTTGACTGTATTGTATTAGCTGATCTCTGTCTGATGTAACTGAGTGTTGTTAAAACACTTTTGTAATGGCTCAAACGTTAAGCAAATGTTTGATCATTTGTTGATGGTTGAGTTGTTGTGAAGAGAGTCAACATTTAATAATCTGTTTTCATCCAGAGTTTAAACTCTGAAATGGGTGGTGCATTACAGTAAAACTGTGTTTCTATGGTGTGAGACTCAGCAATGTTGTAACAATCAAATAATATATATATATATATATATATATATATTTTAAATCTGTTAGTGCACAATAAAATTTCAGTCTGCATGCATTTGAGTAAGAGGGTTTTTTTAACCTGTCACCATTGTTGTGATTTGTATGTTGATTCTTGATGTCTGTATAATCTTTTTTTTTGTACAAACTTGTTTTGCCTGTATGAGTCAGAATGATGGTGAACAATTCATAGCAGTTTATCACAACACTGCTTAGTGTAATAAGCAATTCACTGCTTAATGTATAGCACAAAGCTAAAAATGCATCACCCATTTCATCAGAGACTAAATCTTAGAGAGTTTAGTTAGATCACTAAATAATGACTCATCATCATCACTTAACCATCAGCACCTGATCATGCATGCTCTTGTGATTCACTCCTTAATTAATGAGTTACACAGACATCAAGAATCAACGTACAAATCACAACAATGGTGACAGTTTAAAAAAAAATAAAAGTCTCTTGCTCCAATGCATGCAGACTGAAATTTTATTGTGTACTAACAAACTTCTTAAAAAATGTATAATTATTTGACTGTTGCATCACTGCTGAGTCTCACACCATTGAATCACAGTTTTACTCCAATGCACTTCCTATCCCAGAGTTTCAACTCCAAATGAGATCAGATTATTAAATATTGACTCTCTTCATCACCACATGATCAAACATTTGCTTGACATATGTGCCATAACAAAAGTATTCTAACAACATTCAGTTGTCAGAACATCTAATACAAAAAAGTCAAGACCCCATTTAAAGCCAACACTAACCTCAAAGACGGTAACTTCAAATGAATTCAATAAATCATTAACATCTAAACCTGTTAGTTCTCATAAGAACTTCTGTAGACATATGACAGAAATAAAGTCAGTGTAGTTAGTTGTGAGTGAAGCTGGGAAAGTTTGTAGAGTTTGTGGAGTTGTTCAATCAGATCTTGAGAGATTAAATGTCTTTTATCTTCAGTTGATTTCATCGAAGGCTGTAACTGAAGTTAGTTGTAGTTCTTGTGTTTCTCTGTCCTTCAGTGATTCTGCTTGTTAACAGCAGGTGTTCATCATTAATGTTCAATCATCACTTAATGATCTCATTAACTCTGACACTGCTTCAATGGTACTTTAACTCAGTAGTGCACACACACATGACCACTAAACAGTGTTCATTAACCTGGGCATTTTTCTGTGAACTATTACATAAATCTTACCTATTTCATTTACATATGACTGACAAATATGAATCACATTAAGTTTATTAGTTTGTTTATGTTATAACTATGTAATCCAAATGGATGGAAAATTTATATGTAATTAAATTACATAAAACTTATGTTTAGACTGAAATATTTTTTTGAGTGTGGACCGGAGGCTGGAGGAGTGAATCACAACACGGCTCTTAAGGGATTTTTCAAAGCACAACCAAAGGCACTGGGGGTAATGCATGAAATGACAATGATAATGAAGTGGTTTTGTGAATATTCTCAGCATTTCATTTCTTCTACATCTCTTAAAAATAATAGAAACTCATAAAATTTTGGGTTGGTCTGATGTCTTTAGTGCATTAAACATTGCTTCTGTATTTGTGCCAGCTGCCTTATATCTGCCATCCAGACTGTCCAGATAATGATCGGAGTGATGGCCTTCCTACTTGGTATTGTACTCACCACAAATGTCCACAGATTCGGTACTCTTTACGTCGTTAGTGGAATAACATACTGGGGATCTTTCATTGTAAGTTTCACTTTATGTTTTTTCTTTATTGCCTCTGATTTTAATTTCCTGAATAAACTCTGAAATGTCCTTTGTTTCTCTTTCAGTACATCAGTGCTGGATCTCTGTCTGTTGTTGCGCAGAATAACCTCAATCCCTGTGTGGTGTGTACATTCACTAGCCTATAATGTTCTGACATCTGTTGGTGGTAACGCTTTTTTTGTCACATTGTTACTTATTTGTACATCATAATTTACAAGTAATGTACGTGTTCATGTCACACTTTTGCTGTTATTGAGATGTGATACGGGGAAGATTATGGACAGGTTTGGTGGTATGGTTATAGGTTTAAGAGAGGGACAACAGTTTAACTACAGCTGTAATTACATGCAGGTATTTTTGTAAATATGAGTACAATGTAAAGAAGGCTCCTGGAAGGCCAATGTCCTGCTGAGTTTAGCTTCAACCTTTCCCAACACACGCCTGGAAGTTTCTAGTAACCCTGAAGAACTTGATTGGCTGGATCAGGTAAACTGATCCAGCTAATCGACTGGATAAACTCTAGTTGATTAGCTGGAACTAAAACTCTGCTGGATAGAGGCCCTCCAGGAGCAGGATTGAAGATCCCTGCAGGCTGTTAAACACATCTGAACCAGCTTTAGGTTAGTACATTGTAGTTTGACACTTAATATAAAATGGGACCGAAAGGCGTGCTAGAACAATTACAGCCAGTGAGCAACAAACTGAGACATTCATCCTTTTATCAAAAACAGGTCAAGATATCTGACTCATTATTACTTTAGATAGTTAAAAACAGAGTTTAGGACATTTTAAAAGTGTTCATCATTATTATTCCTTTCACTTAAAAGTTTTTCTCTCTGTAGTTGAAAGCCTCTCTTGGAATGAATGTGATCAGTGCCATAACTGCAGCGATGGCAATTCTTCTGATGGGCATACAGATGGGAGTCGATCCATGGGGATATCAAAATTGCAGATATTCTCAGAGTGACTCTGAATATTTCTTTGAAAGTTACTGTGAAAGATTTGAGGTAATAAATTACGTAAATGTCTGACATCTTGTTTCAATGTGCATTAGTTAGTTTTCAGCTATTGATTGCTGTACTTAAAAGTTTACCCAAAATAATTTACTTTAATTATTTTACATTACATTCGCGGACATTACATTAATCATTGAAAATCTTGACATCCATAAACTAGTTTGTTCCCCACACAACGCTATCGGTGTCATGTTTGGTTGAATTAAGTGTGAGACAGGATCTATTCGCAGCAGTGTGGATCTTTATTTAAAAAAAAAAAAAACTCAACACCCACAACACTAGGAGACGTAAGAACCACTAAGCACACGACGAGAACTGAATGTGAACATTAAGAAACACAGCTTAAATACACAGACTTAAATGCAAACTTATCCAAATGAACATGCAAATGATGATCAAATAATGAAGAATCAAGGTAACTAACAGAAACTAAGGAAACTAAAGACAATCCACCCAAAACCAAAACAAATAAACTCTGATAATTGGATCATTTCTGAAGAATTGGAGGATAGTGTACTAGTTGTATGTACCAGTTGTTTTTTTGTTGTTTTTGTGCTTTTTTATCTTTTTGAAGTGTGAAAGCTCCAGTTATCATTCATTGTGATTACACTAAAGCAGTCTTCAAAATATCTTTTAAAAATCATGCAGGTTTTCAAATGACAAGAGAAAGAGTAAATGATGACAGAATTTTAATCTTGTGAACTTGATATACATCCTGCTTTTTGAGACACCCTGATTATCAGAATGATATCTGCTAATAGTGTAATGTAACTTTTAGAAACTCAATTCAATTGCTGGGATGTTTGTGGAACTGCTTTCATATCTGACTATGTGTTTTCAGAGATATGGTTGGGGGATCAGTGGAATATTGCTGCTGCTCTCCATCCTTCAGTTCATCATCTCCATCTGTATCTCAGGCTTTGCCTGTAAAGCCACCTGCAACAGAGACAATGGTTCTACAGTGGTCAATGTGGCTCTAAACCAGGTAATGATTTAGTACTGAAGATGAAATTGCTATAACCAGGGTGTCAGTCAGTTTCATCCCAAAAACCTGTTCTTATTTTTTATCTAGATATACATTAACAGTGTTTATGTTTATTGTGTGTGGATGTTGTTAATATCTTGTGTTTTAATATATCTTGTCTGTTACTTCCCAGAGATACTGAGTCACAGCGAGAGGATCTTACCGTTTAAAGGTTGCAAGAAATTAATATCACGTAAAAAAGCACATCTGTAACAACAGAGCAAGAATATTTGTGCATATTTTTTTAATTATTGGAAAATTGGCCTTATAATATACTTTTGTATTCATATAACCATAGTCCTGTATTTTCATTTCATATTTGACATGGACCAAAGCTTGTTTTTGTAAACCAAGGTTTTGAATGAATGCATCCTGGCCTTGTATGTTTAGTTTGTTGTGATAACATGGAGAAAACACACACACACACACACACACACACACACACACACACACACACACACACACACACACACACACACACACACACACACACACACACACACAGTTCTGTTATATGCAGTGCTGATTCTCCCTATACACAAGTTGCATAGGGTTGCCGAACCTCCAGAGGGCCCCTTGTTCATCGCTATATAAAATAAACATGGCAGTAATTTACCATAATGTGAATATTTCTTTATAACATGCAAATATATTTGTGGTGTCTACTAAACATTGGTGGAGTCATGTGGAAATATTTCGATAATGATTTATGTTTATTCAATAACTGTTTCGGTGGCGGACATCATACAGTGCGGCAGATAATCTCATGCTGCTACATGGCTATGGCTGCAAAACAAAACTATATGTACAAAAGTATGCCAATAATGTATTTTTGTAACATTTTAATTTCTTGTTTAGTCTAGACAAAGCCATAAATTCATAAGCAAGTATGCAATTAACTCATTTATTTATTAATAGCCTCATTTATTAAAATGTTGTGCAGAAACCATTCTAAATTTGAACTTATGAGCGAACGTGTGATTTATAGAATGAACGTACACACAGAAAACGAGCCCATGCCACTCTTTCAGCTGTGAAATCTATAAATTGAAATGATCTTGAACTTGCACACAGCTGAATGGTTTCAGTTCTCCTCGTTGTAAATGTCACCTAATTAATGTCATTTACATGTAAAAGATCACCAGTCATCGTCCAAATCCTTTCATTTAGAATGGCTTAGATTTCCAAAAACCTGCAGTAATCTGACAAGGAAAAGTGTGTGTGCTAAACCGTTTTTGAGTGGATCAGATCAGATCTGTGCATACACACACTTTATAAATGAGGCCTCAGGTTTCCACTGTTTACATAGAAATGCCCCATGATGAAATGTAACTTATGGTTTGTGTTGGTACACATCAATAATCAAAATGTTCTTATGCATGGTTTAATGTACATAAGAAATAAACATTCCTGTTCAGTATTACAAGCTGACTCGTGTACTTTAAAAACAATGGTAACACTTTACAATAAGGTCTCATTTGTTAATACAAGTTCATGTATTAACTAACAATGATCAATATATTTTTATAGCATTTATTACAGTTTTTGCTTAAACACTAAACCCCATTCTCTGAACCAAATTCTCAATAGCCTAAACCAATTTGTTGAATAAAAAGCTTTCTGTAAAACCTTAAACAAGTCCAGGCAGTTAGACACCATCTCACGCAAAACTGTGAACACATTATCACTCACTTAAACAAATTTCACACTGTGATGCACTTGTGTTGAAAAACGCTATGTTTTTGTCAGTTGCTTAGATACAGTTCTGGGAACAACTCACCATTTTCTCAAATCTTCACACCAGGATGCCACGATTGCTGATGGCTGCACATATGGTGATGTTGCCTCCCTTCTGGCCAGAAACTTGTGTAACGGCACGGTGATCAGGGTTCAACCTAACAAAAAGATCCCCAATGGTCCCGTTTGGCGCCTTTTTGTCAAGTTGATCCCTGCCTCATGAATGGAGATGTACTCATGTGGGTCAGCCATACTATAAACAGTGCCGTGTCGTGGTGTCTCTCTTCTCTTTTTTGTTGAAAAGACCCCTCTAGAAACACCCCTGCCTGAACGTACAGACAATGGATGCAACTGTGCAATGGCTTAGGTTTGTTGGACTAGCTGTCCAGCTTCTCTCATAATGAGAGCACATGATGAACTAGGGAGGCTAGAAATTCATCTGAGATTAATTGTCTTTGTCTTCCCCTCGTCAGCATTGTTAGGATCAGGGTTGGGGAGTAACGAAATACAAGTAACTTAGTTACGCATTTAAAATACAAAATATGAGTTACTGTATTTCATTACAGTGTCATTTTAAATGGGTGGTAATCAGATTACAGTTACATCTGAAAAGTGTTTTAGATTACCAAAGTGATTACTTTGAGTTTTAATGTCATTTAAACAGCGATTGGTGATTCTCTGACTCTGACCATCTGAAAAAGAGGAGTTAAGTTTCATCAACATTTTAATACTTTTAAGAGGATCATAAAAATGTTGTTATTTTTATGTATTACTGTCCTGAACAAGACAAAATGACTGAATTTATAAAAAAAATTGCCCAACTGTCAACTGAACTGTCCTGTCATGAGCTGATGATCCACGACTGTTTTCATGTTTTGTGAGTCATTTTATAATTCACTCGTCACTGCAACTTTTTCTCACAAGAAAACTTTTTTCCCTCACAATTGTGAGTTTGCATTTCACAATTCTGACTTCATTTTCTCAGAATTGCAAGATTTTAACTTACAATTGCAAGTTATAAAGTCAGAATTGGCAGATATAAACTTGCAATACTATTTTCTTGCAATTGTGAATTTAGTATGAGTTTATATCTCATAATTCTGACTTTTCTCAATATTTCAAGTTTATATCATAATTCTGACTTTTCTCAATATTTCAAGTTTATATCTCATAATTCTGACTTTTCTCAATATTTCAAGTTTGTATCTCATAGTTCTGACTTTTCTCAATATTTTCAGTTTATATCTCATAATTCTGACTTTTCTCAATATTGTGAGTTTATATCTCATAATTCTGACTTTTCTCAATATTGTGAGTTTATATCTCATAATTCTGACTTTTCTCAATATTGCGAGTTTATATCTCATAATTCTGACTTTTCTCAATATTGCGAGTTTATATCTCATAATTCTGACTTTTCTCAATATTGCGAGTTTATATCTCATAATTCTGACTTTTCTCAATATTTTCAGTTTATATCTCATAATTCTGACTTTTCTCAATATTGCGAGTTTATATCTCATAATTCTGACTTTTCTCAATATTGCGAGTTTATATCTCATAATTCTGACTTTTCTCAATATTTTCAGTTTTTATCTCATAATTCTGACTTTTCTCATTATTGTCAGTTTATATCTCATAATTCTGACTTTTCTCATTATTGTCAGTTTATATCTCATAATTCTGACTTTTCTCAATATTTTCAGTTTATATCTCATAATTCTGACTTTTCTCATTATTGTCAGTTTATATCTCATAATTCTGACTTTTCTCAATATTGAGTTTATATCTCATAATTCTGACTTTTCTCAATATTGTGAGTTTATATCTCATAATTCTGACTTTTCTCAATATTGTGAGTTTATATCTCATAATTCTGACTTTTCTCAATATTTTCAGTTTATATCTCATAATTCTGACTTTTCTCAATATTGTGAGTTTATATCTCATAATTCTGACTTTTCTCATTATTGTCAGTTTATATCTCATAATTCTGACTTTTCTCAATATTGAGTTTATATCTCATAATTCTGACTTTTCTCAATATTGTGAGTTTATATCTCATAATTCTGACTTTTCTCAATATTGCGAGTTTGTATCTCATAATTCTGACTTTTCTCAATATTGCGAGTTTATATCTCATAATTCTGACTTTTCTCAATATTGTCAGTTTATATCTCATAATTCTGACTTTTCTCAATATTTTCAGTTTATATCTCATAATTCTGACTTTTCTCAATATTGTGAGTTTATATCTCATAAATTCTCAATATCTCATTATATCTCTTGCAATTGCAACTTTATATCACGCAATTCTGAGGGAAAAAGTCAGAATTGTGAAAAAAAAACATGAATGAACATCAGAAGGAATGTTGTTTCAAACGCGGATAGACATTAATCTACTAACTCCCCTGACTGCTTTGTTGGACAAAATGGCGGATATGATTGGTTAGATCACCTGTCAATCAAACTGTTTGTGAATGAGATGCTGGGAAAGACTCCAGCCTCACCTCACCACCAGGACAAGCCCTTTGGAAAATGTATGGAATAGATGGATGGATGTACAGCACTGTGAGGGTTCTAGTCCTCCCTCTCTCTGACACTCTTCTTTCCCCCAATGTGTCCTTCCTTGATCTATGTTTCCAAACAAAGTCATTATGAAGATTGTAACTTACTAACTAGAATTTAACTACTGTAAGAAAGACTAAAAATCGGACACCTGGGTCGGCTTTCAGCTGAAATTGTAATTAGTTGTGTTTATAATATTTATTATTTAATTTAATTGTATTCTGCTAAGATTTTATATTTCAATAACAAACAATGCTCTAACAACTATTATCTGGCCTTCGTTACATTAGCATTTGAAAAATGTGATGCAAATATATAGTGTTTTTCAGATGAAGTATGAATCATGGATTTTGAAAAAATGTATTTTGCGTGAAAGTAATGAGAAATGATTCATAGTTTGGTCCGCATAGACTTCTGTTTCGTGTGAAGAGTTTTGAAAATACGGCTTCAGTATTGACCGATCCTTCTTGAAAAACCCTTGAAAAAAAGGGCACGTTAAATAATATTGAGAGCATGTGTTTGCGGGATAAACATATGGAAATTAATGATTTATTTGGCCACTTATGTGGAAGAATTTGACTGAAAAAGCAAATGTGAAAACGGTCGAATAGTGTACAGGGTTATGGTAATTGTGTGTGTTTGGGAATGACATAAGGTATGGGTTTATGTGTTACAGGAACCAGTTTTTGTGTTTAAGCAATCAAGAAAAACTGTAATGAAACTGAAATATGAGTCCCTGTGTATGTGTTCAGCTATCTACTTGTTTTGATAGAATTTAAGTTTTTAGATTTTCAATATGTGAAATGTAGAAATGAAATGCAAATTGAAGTCTTACTGAGTTTGGCATTATGCTTTAAAAAGAGTATGTAAATGTGCACAAATTGGCCTAGTGGTGTTCGTGTCTAAGTGAGAAAAGAATTCATGTAAATTGAAAGAAAAAAAAGCTGTAATGTCCAAAACATGTATTAACAAACTTGAAACGAACTACTTCCAAACAGTTCGGTTTACTGAGAACACAAATTTCAGAATAAAAAACAGCTAAGCATCGGTGTGTATGCTGACGTCTGACTGTCACTGACACTTGAAAAACAGTTTCACTTCCTTTATGGACGCAAAAGAAATTTCAGAGCCGCTGATCAACAAGACAGTTCAGAAGAGAAAAAAAGAAAAGTCTACAAATATTGTTTTGAGGTGAGTGTTTCATCTTTATTTAGCTGTTTTCATCTATTTTCAAAAATAGAAAACCCCCAGTGCAAAAATTAAGAGTCCATAAATACATACAATATTTTCACTTTTGAATGTGAGATGGGAAAAGTAGGGCTGCATAATAATTATTTATAATTAAATGACACATAATCTGTGCTTTCATACATCTGAAGCTTGGAGACATTTATCTGAAGTAAAATAACTCTGACACATCTTCTCTGAGATATAAATCTGCTTTATGGAAGGCCTGTGAGTGTATGGGTATATATGGTTCATGAGTACTCACATGGGTATTACAGCATAAACATGTTTTATGAGAACACTTCCTGTGTCCTTGTCAACTAAATAACTTTAAAAAAAAAAAAAAAATACTAAAGTGTTTTTTTGAAATTCCAAATGCCCATAAAGTTTTCTGTGATGGGTAGGTTTAGTGTAGAGGGAGAGAATATTTATTTATTTATTTAATTATTTAATTTATCCTTTATTTAACCAGGAAAATCCCATTGAGATATCAATCTCTTTTTCCACGGAGACCTGGTCAAGACGGGAGCACACAAAGTTCCATACAAATAACAATAAACAAACAAATCCATTCAGCCAAAGGTCAAGACACTTTAAAAGTACTCAATGGAGACAAAAACTCTAGTTTTTAGTAAATTTTGCAGGTCATTCCAAGCCCTAGGGGCATAAAAAAAGCACAATTGTACACTTACCAAATTCTGAGGATACCTTTGGGACTTTTAGTTGGAGATGCACCAACTGCAGAGAAAAGTTATGGGTAACATCTCCTGTATCAAAAGTTTCAGAGTTGCAGGAAAGTGCAGACTCTTGCATGCATTAGTTAGTGTCATCTGTTTTTTAAAAAAAATGAATCTCTCTGGGTATTCTTGTTTAAAGATTTAAAAATTTTCATTGTCCCTCCAGTAGTTGGAAACATGTAGGCAAGCAGTGAATGTCCTGAATTGAACCTTGCTGCCATCTAAATTCATCACTACCTTCTGGGATATTTCAAATGTGAACTTGAAACTTTGAGGGTAGCTTAAGTTGGGAGCGTAGATCAGTCCGAAGAGCATTACTAATCCAAAGGAAATACTCTTTAAGTGTTGTAGCTATCTCAACTCAAACATCACCCGGCTCATCTTCAGCACCAGCACCCCAGAGTGGTCTCAGAAATTCCTCTTTCTGCTTCTTCAGGGTTGCAGTCCTAAGGACAAAATAAGTAAATAAGTTAGGGCTGCAACTAACGATTAATTCGATAATCAATTAGTTGGGTGATTATTTTTCCGATTAATCGGATAGAAATCCTAAGTTTCTGTTTTTTATTTTATTGACGAAAAAACACTATTGCACATCGTGCTCAATGCCCTTCAAACAAACATGGCAACTGAACACTATGAAAACATACAGAGCTTAATTTCTTAGACTACCTCTCACAAAAAAGAGAACACTAATATTTTAGGGATCTGTCGAAAAACTGTCATTATTCACACATAATGTCCAAAAAACTTTATATTTTGTTCGGCCTCCTTTGGCTTTGATAACAGCATTTTTGCTGGCATTGTTTTCATGTACTTTTGCACAGTCTCTGTTATTATTGACTGTAATTGGGAATTTGGGGAAAAAAAAGTGTGTTATTATTTTTTCTGCCTTTCTTGTAAAACAGTAATTTCGAAAATTCATGACAACAATATTTATCTTTTAGCATTAGAAATACTTCTGTGAATAAACAGCTTACTGGTGGATTAAGCATTACAGAAACATAAAAATGATTGTGGTAATCACCAGTACTGTTAGTTTAGGGCAGCTGCGGCACAAACCTTAGGTGGAGGCAGTCAAATAAATTTAAGCACTGTATATAGTTTAAATCTCTACATTAAAAATTAAGATAATAATAAAGAAATTAAAAACGCAAATTCAGTGTTAACCAACAAGCAAGAGAAATATAACACTCATAACCTCTTACTGTCATTTCTTCATCCTGTAAATAATAGAAATGTTTTATTTATTCAATGCTGTTATCCCTTTACAGTTCCTACTCCCATAAAATACTTGAATGACATGTTGACTTTTAAACCTAAATTGAACTTTCAACAACAGATATTTCTGCTAAATGAATATTAATCATCCCGTTCCGTCTGTCCCTCATTCAGTAACGTAAAGTTTGAAGTTTAACACAAGACTGTCAGGACAAACCTTTATGCAAAATAGAAATGCTCATGTGAATTTGTAACGTTTACAGGTAAGGATTTAGCCGTAGAATGAAGGATACTTCTATGCAACACTCTTTACATTGCCACATTGCCAAGACAAGAAAATCACAAAATGAGTGTGAGAACATTAACACTTTTAGTAATTGAACAAGTATGAGTACTTTTGCACAATAATGAGGTCTCTGTAAGAGTAAAGATGACATATCATTTGAGTTTTTACTCTGCATTAAAAGAATGCATGATCAACTTAATGTACACGATTTGTTTTAAATGGAATGCTATAAACTTTTACATGTACTTTTCATCTACTCGCATAACAAAATGTCAAAAAAGAGAGAAAAGATCAACACTTTTACAAATACGAGTTTAGTTATATATATATTTTTAAAAAACTATACATACCATAAGTGAGTGATTGACCTTCATCAGATTCAGTGTGGAATGATGTCACAATGATGTCTCTGGAACATTAAAAACGACATATGATTTAATTGTAATGAAATGAGTTGTTCCACTTCCATGGACAAGATTTGTTTCAACAGGACATCCTACAAACTTTTACATGCCATTTTCATAAACTGTCGGTCGTGTTAGTACAATACTTCAGCATAGTTCTAAATCATATTTACAGTAAATTAAAATGTAACATTATGTGGAGATGGCTATCTATTAAAAAACAAAACAAAAAAACACGCACAATCTGCCTAAAAAGATGCACATAGTCGACCATACATCTTAAAATGATCCGAGTTTAATATATTTGATAACAGATTTAAACGATTTTAACGTCGTTGCATGTTCTAACATATTTGCAATGTGAATGTAAATCAAGATGACACTGTTTAAAAAAAAAAATCACACACACCTAATCTGCTTAAATGCAAAAATGATGCACATACTCAAACAATAGTACATTTTAAAACAATCAAGATAACGTTAGCAGGAAGGCCGAAAATATCTAATCTATCTAGATAAAGTTCGATCAAATAAATAAAAACATAGTTAATTTTTAAGTCTACATCAATTATAAATGCAGACAATGTCTTACCTTGTATAATCTCCTCATCTGTTCTTCATTAATCTTCCTTGCTACCGTTGAGTTAATGTCGCGCCCTAGTCGATTTCCTGCCTTCAGGGTTTTTCTGTTTTTTTTTGAAGATATATTCGGGGTGAAAGAAAGTAAATAAACGTCTATGTCATTCCTCAAGGACTTCAACCTGCCGGCAGAAGAGTGCTTTATGGTTTAGGCTAGATTTGACTTTCCTTACCCTAAAAATCCTAGGGTTAAAAGGTGTCCACCGACTAACAGTATTTAAATGTGTTTGAACTGTACTTTGTCACCTCTTTGTATCACCGTCACTGGCCATGTTTAGACAATGCAATGTATAAGTAAATTCACAGAAAATACAACTGAATATAATGTCCTGCAAAATATTCATGTAGCACAGCTGGTGATGTTTACAATGTCCTTCAATGCTTTACTGCAGCCATTGTTTCTTTCTCTTTTTTATCTTAAAGCTGCTGTCTGTAACTTTTTTGTGTTCAAAATTAACAAAAATTATATAATGAGAATGTACAACATAAATAGTGTTTTTGTCTTACCCTGAATCATTAGGGTACACTTATAATAAGTGTTTATAATATGACTATTTTAGACTGGTCTGGTAGTAGCACAGTACCTGCGTGACTCGTCATAGACATAAGCAGAGAGAAGTCGCTCTGGCTACAATGTTCTTCTGCAAGATGCATGCAGTTCTGTTTATTAACCACTAGAACGCCGAAAGTTACAGACTTACGGACTGCAGCTTTAAGTCTGCTGGACTCTGGACTCTATGATAAAGGTGGGGTTTGTGCAAACTGAAATATCAGCACCATCAAACAGGTGGGATGGGAATCATATCAGAATGACCATAATAACACAGCGTGTTGCATCTTTCCCTGCCCTCTGTATCATTCTTAAATGTTATGAACAGCAAGATGCCAAAGATCAGTGGCTGTTTTTGGAAAAACATGTTATGGAGTGTTCAAGTCAAATGTATTTAATTGTTTCATTTCTCTTTCTCTTTACAATCTAGGCACAACCGTTCTTGCACTCGCAGCAGTAGCATCGTGACTTCACTTACAGTTAGATGTAAGAATTGCTCTTGAGTCGATCGGCGAAACTTTGTGTCGAGCATTAAAAACTGGCCAGAGGGGGTGCTTCCTCTATGTATAATAGGTAATCAGACAAATAATGGATACGTGGGAAGGGGGGGTGGCCTCCCGCTGCACCCTGGGATGGACCAATGGAGATAAGGACGAATAATTAGGTTCTGAAAACATTTAATGGGTAATTGGACAAATAATGGATTCGTTGGACTTAGGCCGCCTCCCCCGACTGACCGCTCCACAAGACCAGCGGTCAAATGGACAAATAATGGTTTGGCAGGATGCAGTCAGTGAAAACACCATTCACTCATAGGGAGAATGGACGTTTCGTGGATATTTGTATTTTATAAACTTACATTTAATTAGTCCACGGAAGAGGGGGTCTCTTTAGCTCGGTGTCGCCCCCTACAGGTGTTCGCTGACCCGTTATTCCAGGGGAATCAATGGGAAAGTCAATGGGAGCGAGGTAATCACAAAAGAATGCCCATTATATAACAGGCCTAAGGATCCAATTTCACCCTACGATCCCTCCGAGTCATTAGGCGTCCATTGGCAGTTTAGCCGTTAAATTTACTTCCTCTTAAAAATCATTGTCCATTACTTTGCAGAACAGCTATGGTGATCTACACAGTAACGGCGCACACTGGAAAGAGGCTTTTGGCAGGGACCACTAGCCTCATCTACATCCAACTGCATGGTACTGAGGGAGAGAGTGAGGAAGAGAATCTAAATTGCTTTCAGGGGTTTTGTCAAGGATCGGTAAGTGCAGCCAATTAAAGTAACAGTAAGAATCCTTTAATGGAATATATTTGAAAAAAATAAAAGCTGAATGTAGTAATTATACAAAATGTGCATTTTTTATTTATCTTAAAATATATTCCCATATGTCTGTGCAGGTGCGAGCATTTAAGATACAGTGTAAGGCGTCCCTGGGAGAGCTCGTATCCATCGAGATCTACTCCAAACCATTTATGGGTCTTCTTCACAACCAGTGGTTCTGCGATAAGATCTTGGTCAACACGCCCGAAGGCGACGAGATTTTGTTTCCATGCTACTGCTGGCTCGACTGTAACGAGAGGCTCGTTTTAAGACCTGCTAAAGGTATGCACTCCCATTTCAATTATTTTGGACTGAAATAGTAAAATTTTATGTCACAACTGATTTTTTTGCTGTTGTTTTTTTTTTTTTAAATTATAAAAAATTATTCTATTGTTGAGGGCCAAATGCTGAACGGAAAGAAAGTATTACTTAATGTATCAAAGTTCAATAACGCGTGTGCATGAAGTATTTAGGCGCCCCCACTACCCTTTCCGCTTTTTTGAATACTAAAATATGGTCACCCTACTTTAAATAAACATTTGTGTTTAATCATACGATTGAGAGATTTTGTCAAAAGTGTCAAATTCTCAAATAAAGTATAACTTCTGCACAGGGTCAGGACTAGAGATGACATCTATCACACTGCTAGCCTATATTTGTTGTGAAGTTCATTGGGTGATTTGGCTTACAGACATACTGTATATGTAATTGTCATTCATAGGATTATTTAATTTCTTTTTTTATGCATCTAAGAAAATTCTGACTTATTTATAGTATTTGCTAATGTCACCTTTAGCCCTTTCATATTTTTAATCAAATTAAGGTGTCTATGATAAAAAAAAAAAAAAAAAAATCACATGGATGACAAGTCAGTAATGATATCTGATTTTTTTTTTTCAAAAATGTTTTCGTTTGCAAACACAAAGCATTTAGATTGTGAATTAATGTTTCCATTTCAGCTTCACTTGTGTTCCAGGACACCAATCTAACAGCCCAAACACAAAGGACGAGGCAGCGAGAAGAGCAACAAAAGTTATTTAGGTTTGTGGGCAGCACACCAAATGTCTGGGTTATATTAAAATAAATTCAGTGAAATTTAATTAAATCTAGTGAAATATGGAATATTCGACTCCCAGGTGGCGGGTGTATGCTGAGGGCACGCCCCAAGTTATCCATTATGACACTGCCCTTGCTCTGCCACCTGAAGTCCGATTCTCTTTCACAAAGGAAACCGAGTTTTACTCCAGTGCAGGAAAGCAGTAAGTGAACAAGACATTTTTTAACCCTCCTGTAGTGTTCATCTCTTTGATAAACACTCCTCAGTGTTCACAGGTCCGCTGGACCCAAAATATAGTTTTTTTAGAACAACACAACCATAAGAATTTAGGGAATCAACTGAACAGGTGCCAACTCTATTGCAATCTTAATTCCAAGCAATATGGACAAGGGTTAATCTTTGCTATAAAGGCTTCCAGATCACAATTATTTGTAGCAGCAGCATTGAGGCTCCTATCACTGCAACAGAAAATGAGTGCGGGGACAGATTCTCTTGCTTAAGGTACTATATCAACGTTGCAACTGTGTCTGAGTGTTGGTGTAGTTTCATCAGATTAACAGTTTTTTTACCATGTTTGCCTTTTTCTCACCTACAATTTATATTTACATTTATTCATTTGGCAGATGCTTTTATCCAAAGCGACTTACAAGTGAGGAATTCAACAAGCGATTCATCATGAAGAGGCAAATAGACACAGGAAGTGCTCACAACACAAGTTTCAGACATTGCTCCGAGTAGCATAAACTAGAATAGGGTGGGATTAGAGGAAAGGATTTTTTTTATGAAGGGGTTAAGTACTCACGAAAGAGATGAGTTTTCAGCTGTCTTTTGAATGAATGAAAGTAGGGAGATCATTCCACCAGAGCAGTGAAGGAGAATGTTCTGGAGAGTGATTTTGTGCCTCTCTGTGACGGTACCACAAGCCTTCGTTCCTTTAGTGATCGCAGTCTTCTGGTGGGGACGTAGCGTTGTAGCAGTGTGTGGAGGTAGGAAGGTGCAGAGCCTGTGGTGGATCTGTAAGCATCAGCGCCTTGAACTTGATGCGAGCAGCAAGGGGTAGCCAGTGCAGAGAGATGAAGAGGGGCGTGACGTGGGCTCTCTTAGGCTCGTTGAAGACAAGACGTGCAGCAGCGTTCTGGATCATTTGAAGAGGTTTGATTGCACATGACGGCAGTCCAGCCAGAAGAGCATTGCAGCAATCAAGCCTTGAAATGACGAGGGCGTTTATGAGAAGTTGTGTTGCGTGCTCAGTTAGAAAAGACCTGATTTTCCTGATGTTGTGTAGTGGAAATCTGCATGACCGAGTTGTCTTTATAATGTGGTGTTTGAAGTTCAGTTGGTCATCAAAGATTACTCCAAGATTTCTGGCTGAATTTGATGGGGTAATTGATGATGTACCTCGCTGGATGGTGAGTTTACATGGGCACAAGTACTGCAGGAGAGATAAACGGCTGAAAATGGACTATAGGTTGTATATCAAGGTTAGTTCCACTATTAATGTTTTAACTGTGTACCTGTGTACTCTGTGTGTAGGTTAGTTACTCTGAAGCTAACTGGATTAGCTAACAGCAGAAGATCATGGGAATGCATCAGCCAACTGGACATAGTCCTTTGTGAAAACAGAAACAGAACCATTGGTATTCATCTTAAACAAATGAAATGTTCAAAATATTGCAAATAAAGTACTGTCTGTACTGTAGTATATGTTCTGACATAGCATACTATGCAGAATACATTCGGGAGCACTGGGATGAGGATGAGTTCTTTGGCTACCAATTTCTGAATGGCCTCAATCCAATGATGATCCAGGGCTGCTCAAAGCTGCCCGAGAATTTCCCCGTCACGGACGACATGGTCAAACACTCCCTAAGAGGGAGCAGCTTGGAGCAGGAGATCAAGGTACGTTACTTGCTACTGGCAATGGTTTAAAATGACTGGGTCTGGCTTCCTTTGGTTTCCTCTAATTTCCTGTGTTTCTTCATTATTTATTGTGATCTGCCCCCACACCCAGAAAGGGAACATTTTCCTGTCTGACTACAAGATGTTGGATGAGCTGGTGGGAAATATAGTCAGTGACAGGCAGCAATATCTCACGGCTCCCCTGGTCCTGCTGTACTGCGACCCTCATGGCATGATGCTGCCAATCGCCATTCAGGTGAATATCTTGCATCTGAAATGCAGCAATCAAATGTAAATACAGATGAATAAAACTTGAAAGATGAGATAAATAAAAGAAACAAAGGAAAGGTGATATCTAATGTACAACTGATGAGTAGGCAAAATTGTCTGAATGATTAAACATTAAATTAACCTTTTTTTTTTTAAAGATGTAATTATAACATTACGGCATAATGACATGACATTATGAATTATGCCTTGAAAATCCTTTGTAATTTTCTTGAAAGAGAGAAAAATCATACCCCATTGTCATGTACATTCAAATTTAATCTGCCCAGTTAAGGCAAAAGCCCAGCGAAGAGAATCCCATCTTCCTCCCAACGGACTCAAAGGAAGACTGGAAACTGGCCAAGATCTTCGTCCGAAATGCAGAGTTTGCTGTTCACGAGGTCGACTTTCACCTGCTGAGAACTCACCTGCTGGCAGAGGTGTTCACCGTGGCAACGTTGCGCTGTTTACCGCCTCCACACCCTCTCTACAAGGTATTGAATCTGCCGCGCATAAGTTGGTTTGACGTGTCAACAGTGAGGACTTTTACCAAAACAGGGCCATTTTCCAGATTTGAATGATGAATTTTAATGGGAGGCTATTTTCACGTTCATATTTTTTAATCTTCAAAGAACATGAGGGCGTAAATGCAAACCTCTCACTTACTTTTCCTTCTGTAGCTCCTCTTTCCCCATATCCGATACACGCTCCAGATCAACATCATGGCCCGGAATCGGCTGATATCCAAGGATGGGGCCATTACCATGGTATGCATATGGCATGGTTAAAGAGGTTCAATCTTCAATTATAATCCAAATTTAATTCAGAAAATTTCTCCACACGATCCTTTCTACCCACAGACATAAAAACTGCATAATGTCCTTTAATATTTTCTGTAATGACTGACTTCTTGAACAACCTACTCTTTACCTAAATATATTATTTTTTATTTAACTTTTGAGTACATTATTATGGGATTTGTGGTGCCAGAACTTTGTTAATAGCTGTAACCTAACTTTGTCATATGTCTTCTCTCCATTTACGATAATACTTTTAGTATGCAGGAGTTGGTGGAGAGTCATTGGAAAAGTTGCTGAGGCGTGCTACTGCCTCCCTGACCTACAGCTCCCTCTGTTTTCCTGATAACATCTCTGAGAGAGGCCTGGAGAATGTACCCCACTACTACTACAGAGATGATGGGATGAAACTGTGGAATATCATTGACAAGTATGACTACCATTGGAGTTTAGTCTAGTGTTTTATGCTTTTTACTCTCTCTCTATGTGTGTGTGTGTTTGTTACATAATAAATCCAGTTTTTAGGGGTTAACTAATACATCCTGGTGCACTTTTAGATTCATACAGGTGCATTTCAATAAATTAGAATTCTTGATGCCTTGACCCCAGCCTCAGTCCATTCCTTGTGAAGTTCACCCAAATTCTTGAATCGATTTTTCTTGACAATCCCCATAAGGCTGCGGTTCTCTCGGTTGGTTGTGCATCTTTTTCTTCCACTCAGCTTTCTGTTTGGATGCTTGGATACGGAACTCTGTGAACAGCCAGCTTCTTTGGCAATGAATGCTTGTGGCTTACCCTCCTTGTGAAGGGTGTCAATGATTGTCTTCTGGACAACTGTCAGATCAGTAGTCTTCCCCATGATTGTGTAGCCCAGTGAACCAAACTGAGAGACCATTTTGAAGGCTCAGGAAACCTTTGCAGGTGTTTTGAGTAGATTAGCTGATTGGCATGTCGCCATTTTCTAATTTATTGAGATAGTGAATTCGTGGTTTTTGTTAAATGTGAGCCAAAATCATCACAATTAAAAGAACCAAAGTAAACTACTTAAACTACTTCAGTCTGTGTCCATTGAATTTATTTAATACACAAGTTTCACAATTTGGGTTGAATTGCTGAAATGAATGAACATTCTAATTCATTGAGATGCACCTATAGTGTCAGTTATACAGGTTCATGGGTTTCATAGTCAGTAAGCGCATGCTGTACATGTACTGTGTTGTAAATTCCTGCTTAAGAAACCTGGAAAACATCTGACTGTGAGTTTGTTTACAGGTTTGTTGCAGCTTTCTTGTCACACTACTATCAAGGTGATGCACACGTGCAGAAGGACACAGAGCTGCAGCATTGGATCAACGAGATATTTACCAATGGCTTCCTGGGGAGAGATCGCTCAGGTGTGTTATCAGTGTTATCAGTTATCAGGGCTCTTGCAGTTGAAGATGGATTTCCAAAGGTATTGTTGCCATATCAGGACATTTAATCCAACAAAGGTTTCCTTTGTTTTTTTGTGTTCAGCTCAGTATTTGCACTGCATAGGATAGACTTATTTGAAGCACAACCTCTTTTGTAAACCCCACTGTAATTCACTGTTTCATGGAGAAGAATTGAACCAGATCAATAGTCAAAGTTTATGGCTCAACACTCCATTTCAGTGTGTTTGAGTGTGTGTGCACGTGCATGTATAAACATCCTAAATTGAGTTCCTCACAGAAACAGCCCTTCATTCTTCTTCCCAGGAATACCATCATCTTTTCAGACTGGGACAGACCTTGTCAAGTTTGTCACCATGGTGATCTTCACTGCATCAGCCCAACATGCTGCTGTAAACAATGGACAGGTTAGTTTGTACAAGTCAATTCACTTCCAGTCACACAGAGCAATTAATCCTGCAGTCCGTGACCCTAATCCCATAAACTTTTTCTCAAATTGTTTCTTACATTCCTCTAGCTGGCCGAGCTCAATAAAACCCTTTGTTGTATTGGCTCTGTGAATGGAAAACAAACATAGTGGTTTGGACCATGCCATAAACAATCCCAGCCTGTTTTCAAATGTTGAAAACAGTTGCACTGGTTGATGCTTTTTAACACACATTTTTTTTTTCAAGATTCTTTGATGAATACCCTGAAAAAGAAGTTTATTCAAATGTGCTATAGTATACTTTCAGTCTACTTTTTATATACTTCTCAGAAATATTCTTAAAATTGCACTTAAGTGTATTAGACTTATACTGACAGAAAAGTCTAAGTATATTTAGCCTATACTGTACTTGTAGTCAATCTTTTGATTGAGATATACTTAAAAGTATAATTAAGTATTCAACCTGTAGTAGTGTTTAATCTTTTGATTGAATAGCCTAATAAATACTTTTTTTTCACATTTTTACATACTGTCTTAAAAACTTACATTGTTTGAAAATATTGATTTATAAAGAAAACAGATATGTTCCTTATTCTGAGTATCTGAATTTGTTCTGTAGGCTAGTCCACTGGTAGTGTACATCGGAATTTATCTAAATGTTTTCCCCGCCATTGACTAAATTTTCAGGCTCTCAGTGTTTTTATTGTTATAAGGTAGGGGGCGGTATGACGGATCTTCTGAAAGAGTACAGAATCTCCGGATCAAAACACGGGAGAAGAAGCTGAAACAATTTCCATTTGTTCTTTGTGTCAAACCGCTGGAGTTTGTCAGAAATAGATCAGGGAATCAGTTTACTGTCCAGGATTTTTCGTGACGCATCCACAGCATCACTGATTCATCAATGGATTCTATTTGCTTTTGTCTCGTGGCGCCGCTCATGTCCGGTGTAGACATGTTTTTTGGTATTTGTGAATCTTAAATGAATTATCACGCAGTGTGGTCTTGTATCACCCTGTAGAGGTTTCTTTTGCATAATAATCTGCTGACTGTACACTGTCCCTCAACCTTGCCACGCCCCCTTGTCATAACTCCACGCCTCCCAGTTTGGGAACAACTGGCCTAAGTGATGTTAATCATGCGCTCTTATTATTCTTTTTGAAATATTTGGCTTAAATGTCACATTTTTCTCTAATTCTTTCCCCTCAGTTTGACTTTGGCGGCTGGATGCCTAACTACCCCAGTGCCCTCAGAAAGCCCCCTCCCAAGGAGAAAGGCCAGACCACTGAGGACACGATCCTGGAGACCCTACCTGATGTGGGCACAACGGTGAATGGGATTGCTGTCCTGAGACTGCTGAGCAAGGATTCTGCAGACCATGTGAGTTTGTACATCATCAGGGCACATTTTAAAAGGCTGCAGTTCAGTTTTGCTATAAAAAGTGAAAAATCTGAATTTCATTGTGTACATCATCATATTACTCTGTATGACAATGGCTACTTATACTGCTTTCATTCCTTTGTTTTGCATTACCTGCCGTTACACTATGTAATGTAGGCCAGCTAGTAGTTGCTAGAGCAGAGCAGGTTCAAGGCTCGCACAGAGCGGGGTGAATAGGACCTTGGTGAGGGGTTACATTGGTGCCTTTACACGGATGGGGGTGAGATTATACTAGAGGCCAACTAGAAGTCGCTGTGCAAGTAAACCTCACTCGTATGATCTCAAGAGACCCTCTAGTGATTGATGCTAGAGGTTGCAGCCTTTAGTCTCCTTGTTGGAGCATCCAACTCCACACCAGAGACTCGAATTCGAGGCCCGCGCAGAGCGGTGCGAGGGGTTACAATCACAAAGGACATTTAGCAAACTGTAACCATAGTGTTGCGGTGGGCTCTTGCAGAATATTATTGTGCTGTCATACATAGTGTGTTAAACATTGTTATATTCATAAACACGTTTATTATCAACATGTTATTTACGATTACATTTTTGATACCCTGCCCATAGTACCCTCTGGGACATTTCCCAGAAAATCTGCATGATGAAGATGTCCCTTGCAAGGTCATTGAAGATTTTCAAAAGGATCTGAGGGAGTTGTCAGATCTCGTCGAGGAGCGGAACGAGAAGTTGGAGCTTCCCTACACCTTTCTGAACCCCAAAAATGTGGACAACAGTGTAGCCATTTGAAAAGATACAGTCCTTCTTAATACGTTTGTCTTTCTTTTGATAGCTTTGTCAATAAAAATAAAGACCAAAGCAAAAATAACTCAAAGTGAGATCATGGATATTGCCTTTCAGGGAAATCATGATAGATAAAGTGAGAGGCACTGCTTAATAGGTATGGTGTTTGGAAATATATATGGATTCTGAGATGTAAGTTTTTACAACTGTGGTCAGTACAATCCTGCAATATTAAACATTGCATAAAATATTTTTTTCACATTGTTACTATAAACTCTGTCAAATATTACACACTAGTGTGATAAAACTAAAACACTCCCATCTTTGTTGCTTGTGCTTCTGTGTTACAGTGCAAAATACAGTATGATGAAATTATTGTGTGTTGTTTGATTATTCCAAAAACAACAACTTATTCAGTTTAGATACTAACAAACAAGAGCGGGGCCACTCCAGACAGGGTCAAATTCCAGGTGTCTAGACATTTACATGCCTTTTTATTTAAACAAAAAATTTCTCAATATTGCGTCAACAGAAATAGCTCGTTCTTTGTCATGAATGTTCATGTCAAATTCATCTGTAGTTATAAATTTAAGGAACTTGATAACAGGTTTCAAGTATCAATACAACTGCGCTTGCTTTCCAAATAAACACAAAAACATACAGTATGTCTGACAATTTGATTTACACATTTGAATAAAATCTGAAATTTTGTTTGAAGAAAACGATTTAGATCAGTTATCACAGACAGAAGATCTGGGATCTATCAAATAACCTCAGAATTATGTAAGTACACCAATGTTGAATCCACACAAACCTTTGAATGTGACTTAGAAGTTGTTTACATACACTGAATTCACTTTGGCTGCTTTGTGCACACACACTCAAAGTTATAAACCATTTTTTTCCCCAATAACATTACTTGCATGTTTGTTCAATGTTAATCTTGAGCAGGTTCTTCTTGAAAGATATGAGAAAACGTTCTTAGAATAACATTCTTGAAGCTTACTTAAAATGTTTAGAAGGCAACTAACATCAACTAAATGAAGTTGTGTGGAGATTTATAAGAAAATCCTTGGAATGTGGAAAAGTTTCATTTGCAAGATCATGCAAGTGTTAGAATTAAACTCTTTTAATAACAATGTTCATGAAATCAACATATATTGTCATTAGTATTGGATGAATGTTCTCATAATGTTGTCAACAAATGTCGTTTAAATGTTTTATCACTTTTTGGCTTAAACAATGGTTTAATGTTAAGGCAGCTTCTCAATGCAAAGAACGGACATTCTTTTTGAGACCGATCATGCCAGACTACTTTGACATAATGAACTTGGAAGGACACAATTCACTGAGAAGAAATGAGATGTACTTGTACCATGGTCTTCCAGTTGCATTTGAAGTTGTGAAACAGCGCCAACTAATGCACAATATATAAAACATAACATCACAAACATTATAACCTATTAAAAGATTCATGTTGTCATGGTACACATTTGTTTATTATCTCTTAGCACCATCTTGTGGCAGTTTGGTGTAACAGCAAAAGAACATTGATAACTGTGAGCTTTTTTCTAAGTGGTCAGTTTAGTTCATCTGACCTGGGTTAGAGGTTAATGCGATTAGTCGAAAGCTCTCCGTTTCCTTTACGTTTTGTGCCTCGGAAAGGCTTTGCTTGTAAGTTTATTACCTTTTTTCAGTATTTGTATAATGTATGTGCATACATATATTGGTAATTCATAAGTTTGAGTTTAAAAACGAACTATTCTACAGTGATGTCAATTTGTTTACAACAATAACACTATGCAGAGCTGTATGTAGCCTTTTGATATATGTGTTCGGAGAATATTTGTAAACAATGGAAATTCATTTGTTCATTTTGAGAACATTTTGTAACAAGACATTTGTAATCTTTTCATGTTTCAGTTTTACAAAAAAGAGAAAAGAAAAGGAAAGAACACTACAGTAAAACTCTCAACTTTACTCCTGCGTCTGCCCCTTTTCTGACTCCAGTTAGCTATCTGTCAGTGTTGCATAGATGGAACACGGATCTAGGACAGAATACATGTACATTATTCAATATTATTTTATGTGCTTTTGATCCTTTTTGACAGTAAGAGATTACAACGAGGTGCAGGTAGTGGCCTGTGATGTCACAATTTTATAAAGTGGAAGATTAAAATGTCTGAATACAAAGGCTGCTTTTAAAGAAATATTGTAGTATTGCACTAGAGCACATTCTGACATACTCTACAACTTGACAATTCACATTTAGTAGTGCTCAGGTGACATTACTTAATTTATGCCTGAATTTTAAAACATTTTATTCACACAATGTTGTGACACGCTTTTATGAGTGCGTATATCCTGTGAAACAGGGCATGGCTACTGAATTCTTCTTCCTAATTCTAAAACTGTCAACTTTTTTTTGAAAATACTTGCATTTCTGCCTGTTGTTGGAAGACTATGATGACTCCATGCCTCCTGGAACATTTTCAGATGATGTTGGATATGATGTAGGGAACATCTAAGTGGGGAAAACTGATGAATCTGATTGATTCAGTAGTCCCTCAAACTCCAAACGTGTGAAGAATGTATAGAAAAGGTCCAGGACATTCTCATACACATCTCTCCATAGTCGTTCCAGATTGTGATGTATAATACTGTAACGCGGAGTCAGTGGGTTGAAATCCAAATGCAGCTTTTATTTACAAACGTAGTCAGACAGGCAATGGTCTACACAACAGCAAACAATAATGGCGGGGAACAAGCAAACTCGTAGTAAATGTCCAGGCGAAAGGTCAAAGGCAGGCGGATAAACAACAAAACGGGAAACCAGGCAGGATCAGAAACCAGACAGGAAAAACAGGACAGGGATAACAATACTTCGCAAATGAACCATGAGTGAGGGTTAACTTAAATACTGACATAAATTGGCTACAGTTGGGCAGTGATTAACATGAGGGTAAGGGACTTATGGGAAATGTAGTGTGAATGATAAGAGTCCATGATATGAGCGGGCGACCTGTGGTGGTAGGTGGATGGAGAATGACAGACCGGTTTCATTACAAATACAATAAAAACTAAAAATTTTCACAAGTCAAAAGGAAGCTATCTTTGCCAATATATTTGCTAAAATAATATATAATTATGGTGTGCTGCTCAAAAGACCGATTATTATTGAGATCCCGATTATTGTACACTTTTTCCTGTAATATGAGAGTTACGGTTCTCTCCTCGTCGGTGGATCATGTAATGTTTTGGATGGTTTCTCCACCTTTTTCTGACCTGTACCAAATACAAGTATGCATTTTCAGATGCATTTCAGACTCAAAAGAAGTTACAACAACATAATAATTGTTCTAGTACAGGATTTTTTCAGAGAAAAACATTCAGAAAACAATTATTTGACCATTTTACTTGGTTCTGTAAGAAGGAATTATCTGTATAAAAGCATACAATTTCTTATTTTGAAAAACTCTATACGAATCATTATTTTAATATTAATTCAAATATTAATTGAAATTTCCCTACAGTGGGTGGAAAAAGGGTTCAGTCAAGGTCCATTTACATATATTTTAATAATTTACTTAGGATTTAGTACACTTACTATATAAAAATACATTTTTGTATTATTATTTTGCGAGCAACGCAGTGTCACCTTACAGAGGAGAAACTGTAGAGAATGGATGGATGTTGTCTCTATAAGATTATGACTACTATTGTTGTAATAGTACAATTCTTTAGCAGTATAATTGGATCTTTATACATACAAATATAAAACTATTGTCACAGATCTGCCAGGCTCTCACACTCTCCAATCACAGTGCACTCCCTGAAGCAGAGTACTGATCACTCACACCTGCACCTCATCATCCAATCATCCTCACTATTTAAGCACACACCTCACCTCAGTGTCCGGTCTTGTTTTTACGAAGAGGACTTCACTCGATGCTCCCTCATTACCTACCTCATTACCTACCTCATTACCTACCTCATTACCTACCTCATTACCTACCTCATTACCTACCTCATTACCTACCTGAATCTCCAATGCTGTCTGATCTCCATCTTCCCTCCAAATCCAAGTCTGATGTTTCCTCATCCTGGTGATTCTCTCACGTTCATGGTGATTATACTTACCTGTTGTTTGAGGTGTGTGCTTCTCTCCATTACGGACGTGTTCCATCCGTCCTCTGCAACTGTGAGACAAAAGAATTTGTTATTTATCCATCTCATCATCGATGATATATCATTACTCAACCTACTTGCCCGTGTTTGCGCTCAAGCTGTTAATAAACATCAATACTGTTTTATATACCTCTTGTCTGAGTGTCGTCCTTAACAACTATAGCAACTTTTTAAAGGGGGGAATGCTTGAGAGATCACCGTGTTTGAAGGGTCTTTGGCATCAAAAAGTAAAAATAAAAATATGAATTTCTTTAATTTCTTTCAAAAAAAAAAAAAAAAAACCCTCACTGACCCCAAACTTTTGAATGGTAATGATGTTACAAAAGCTTTCTATTTGAGATAAATGCTGTTCTTTTGAACTTTCTATTCATCGACTAATCCTGAATAAGAACTGTTCCCTTTCAAAAGCTGTACTCAATGCTGCACTCAGCGCTATGGGAACAGCTTTGTGTGATAAGATGTGCCACAGGTGCATCTTCAAGTTTCTTTGTCTTCATAACCATTCAGTGTTGTGCATGTGACAAATATTCTCTCTATCTCCTCTCACTCTCTTTGGAAGCGATAAGGAAAGAGGAGATCTAAAGAAAATGAGCAATATATGAGGTAAGAGTTGTGTGTCTCCGTGTTCAAGACAAACCCGTTTAGAAGTCTTCAGAATCGCGTGGAAAGACAGATCGTCCAATTATAGAAAGACTCTAAAAGCAGCCAGGGCTGAGCATCTATGCAAACTTATAGAAAATAACCAAAATAATCCACAGTTCTTGTTTAGTACAGTAGCTAGACTAACAAATAAACAGACATCATCTGAACAAAACATTTCATTACAGTTTAGCAGTGATGACTTTATGAATTTCTTTACTGAGAAAATCGAAAGTGTCAGAAATACAATTGTAAATGTACAACAGAGTTTACTCTTTTACAGAGTTTTATGTTCAGCCTCAATTATCGCCCCTCAAGAACAGTTGCAGTGCTTTACAACTATAGGACAGGATGAGCTAAATAAACTTATTACTGTGTCTAAACCAGCAACATGTTTATTAGATCCAATACCCACTAAACTACTGAAAGAACTGTTACCTGTAGCAGAAGAACCTCTTCTCAATATTATCAACTCGTCCTATCTCTAGGACACGTCCCACGACCGTTCAAGCTAGCAGTTATTAAGCCTCTCATTAAGAAACCACAATTAGATCCAAATATATTGGCAAATTACAGACCCATTTCAAATCTTCCATTTATGTCTAAAATACTAGAAAAAGTGGTTTCGGCCCAATTGTGCTCCTTCTTGCAAAAAAACGCTATCTACGAAAAATTTCAGTCAGGATTCAGGTCTGATCATAGCACAGAAACTGCACTCGTTAAAATTACAAACGACTTACTTCTGGCTTCTGACCAAGGCTGTGTCTCAATACTAGTGTTACTTGATCTCAGTGCTGCATTCGACACTATAGATCATAAAATACTCCTAGACCGATTACAAAATTACACTGGTATTCAGGGACAGGCATTACGGTGGTTTAGGTCTTACCTATCAGACCGACACAATTTTGTCTATTTAAACGGGGAAAAATCTAAGATAACAATAGTAAACTATGGAGTGCCGCAAGGATCCGTGTTAGGCCCTCTACTATTTTCAATATACATGCTGCCATTCGGCAATATTATAAGAAAACATGGAATTAGTTTCCACTGCTATGCCGATGATACTCAGTTATATATTTCATCACAACCAGATGAAATCTCTAAATTATCCAAACTGACATAGTGTGTTAAAGAAGTAAAACATTGGATGACTAGTAATTTTCTTCTATTAAATTCAGATAAAACTGAAGTATTACTTATTGGACCAAAGACCTGTACACAGAATCTCTCAGACTACAGTCTGCATTTAGAAGGATGTGCTGTTACTCCATCCTCGACAGTTAAAGATCTGGGCGTTATATTAGACAGCAACTTGTCCTTTGACAATCATATTTCATATGTTACAAAAACAGCCTTCTTTCACCTCAGAAACATTGCCAAGATACGGAATATGTTATCTATTTCTGATGCAGAAAAGTTAGTTCATGCTTTCATGACGTCTCGACTAGATTACTGTAATGCATTATTAGCTGGTTGTCCTGCTTCCTCTATAAACAAACTACAATTAGTAAAATGCAGCTGCTAGAGTTCTTACCAGGTCAAGAAAATATGATCATATAACGCCAATTTTATCATCTCTACACTGGATACCCATTAAGTTCCGTATCGATTATAAAGTATTGCTAATGACCTATAAGGCTCTAAATGGTTTAGCTCCTGTGTACTTAATCGATCTTCTATTGCCCTACAATCCATCACGCCCTTTAAGATCACAAAACTCTGGACTTCTGGTTGTACCCAGGATAGCTAAGTCCACTAAAGGAGGGAGAGCGTTTTCACATTTGGCTCCGAAACTCTGGAATAGCCTTCCTGATAATGTTAGGGGCTCAGACTCACTCACCCAGTTTAAATCTAGATTAAAGACACATCTCTTTAGCCAAGCATTCACATAATGGATCTCATATCAGATCAATTGCTCATTATGACTATCTTTGGTATCTTTCTTAAAGTTATGAACAGCAGCTACGCTTATTATTGGGGCCCGAGCACCAAAGTGCGAGGATCCTATTGGATTTTCTCCGTTTATTATTACAAAGGGGCGAAGGCCCTATTGTTTTCCTTAGGATTATTACTAGGGTCCAAGCCCAAAGGGCGAAGGCCCTAATGTTTTCCTTAGGATTATTAGGGCCCAAGCCCAAAGGGAGGCTGGGACCCGGGCGTGGCACGGGGTCTCAACAGCGCAGTCACCAAACTCTGTACACATATTGTTCTCATTAAGCTGGACAACTATTTAATTCATAGTCATTTCCTCCGAGCAAAAGGAAGTTAGATATTTTGGTTTGAATGTGGATATTTTGAATAATCAAGCTCTGAAGTTTTAGCTATTCCTCTTAGGGTATTCATGCTATTGACACCAAACTTTCTGAATATGATGACATCATACTGAAAATGCTAAATTGCAAAAGATTACAGTATATCTCAAATGGTTTTGCCATGGCAAAGAGGTTTAAAGTAAGAAAAAAAATATTGTCATATTTGAATGATCACCTGTATGAGCACTAGAGGGCAGCAAATACCTATTTTTAACCTGGGTTGAGAAGACAAAACATTGTTTTAGTAATAATTTAAAATAAGAATGTTTCTCATATCTTGTAAAGTCATTGTTTGACTTAAATTAAATTAAGATTGTATGTTTGGTAATGAACCTGAATGAATTTAAAATGAAAATACAATTTTCAAATCAATATATTTGTTTTCTTTCAAATGTATTTTGTGATTAATTCATGACACTAAACAATATGCATAATATACAGCTGTGTCTTTGTCTCTATGATAATGTGAAGGTATGGGCGATACTGTCAGACTGATTGGATTAGCACTGATGCATTTGAATGATACCATTATGCTGATTAGATCAAGGCTGGAGAAATGCCGGGAACAGGCAGTTCCCTTTCAGTCGGTCACGTTCGACGCATGTCAGAACTGAACCGATGAATTGGGATATCACATGAGAGCCCTATCACCTATGAGTGTAAACTAAACGAATGAAGATTGGCGTGCAAGCTTTGCGTGACATGCCCTGCCCCTGCGAGCGGATATAAATGCGGAAGCGGGGAGCGCTCGCACTTTTTTCTTTTGCTTCAGAGCCGTGCAGTTCTAAGCAGCTTCTTGGAGTGTTGAATTAACGAGTGAGAAGGAAGCAGTCTGTGTGCTGTGTTGGTGGAAAGGGGTGTCAACAGTCCCGCAATCTCCCGGTCATAAACTGCTGTTGTCACAGCAACCAAAGAGCGGAAACAAACAGAAGGGTTGCGATTTGGGCCGGTTTGAGAGTGCTCTGAAGGTCCCCAGTGTGCTTTAACACAGTTCACAAAGAACAGTTCAATTTCCTTCACAAGCATCGAGTGCGTCTTTTTAAAGATGTCATTCCGCTCGTGTGTTGGATGGATGCGGTTGTTCCCTGTCACCAACTGACGGGCACAATCGTTGCATTGTCTGTTTGGGTGTACAGCACGCTGAGGCAGCTTTTATGGATAGTTCATATTCTCATTGTGGGAACATGACTATTGCGGTGTTGAGATCGCAGCTTGGGTACCTTGGTTCTCAAGGCTAGGGCTGAAACGATTCCTCGAGTAACTCGAGTAACTCGATTAGAAAAAATGATCGAGGCAAATTCATCTGCCTCGAAGCCTCTTAATTCATTTTAAAGCTCACGTCACGTTCTTTCGCAGTAATATTTTTTTAGTGATAGCGCGCTTACGTCACCCACAAAGCGGAAGGAGACGCGTGGAGATAGCGTTGTTTTGATTTGAGGGCGCGGGCTTGTGCGGGGTGCAAAATGGAAGGGAAGAATCCAAGAAGGAGAATCCACTGTCATGGTGGAAAATGAATGCAGCGCGCTATCCAACACTGGCAAAGCTGGCAAAGACCTTGCTGTGTAAACAGGTGTTACACCAGATTCTGTGACCATCGTATTCTGTGACCGCAGAGGGCGTGGTTATCATTGTGCTACGTGACATACGCAAATCGCGTAAAAATTCTGACAATAAGCCAAAGAAGATGAAATCTGTTCAAAACTTGTTTATAAATGCAGGTTATTCACATCATAAATGCTCATTTGCTTGTCCAGATTAAACGCAATGTGGTTGTTTGCAGAGTAGTAGTAGTTGCAGAGAAATGTGTTTCCATCATGTTCATTAAACATGCGCACAAACACCTCTGAACCGCTGGCGCGTTCACATTATCTAGAGCGCACCAGGAGGAACGTTTTTTCTGTTTGTTTCAGAATAATATTTATCGAATAATATATTGTGTATATACTGTATATATTATTATATAATTATATATATATATATATATATATATATATATATATATATATATATATATATATATATATATATATATATATATATACGCCAGCGCCGTATGTCAGAATTTACGCGATTTGCATATATCACGCAGCACAATGATAACCACGCCCTCTACGGTCACAGAATACGATGGTCACATAATCTGGTGTAACACCTGTCACATCCACGCCATCAGAGCGTCTGTTTTCAGCAGCGGGAAACATTGCTTCAAAGCGCAGGGCAGGCCTCAGTTCTGAGCATGTTGACATGCTTACCTTTCTTCATTGCAATCACATGCTCCTTTAAAGACTTGCGCACACACGCGTCAAAAGAGACAAATATTCTCTTGGATATATTGGCTTAAAGCACTCAGTGTGAAACCATGAATGGACTCTTGTTCCAAGTTCCTGTCCACGAGTTATTGCCTCCAAAATGCCACAATGCATTCCAAGGTTTATGTTATGCTTGAGCTGTAGATTTTGAAACGTTTATTTCTGAAAGTGCACGACTTAAAAGGCAGTGTTTTTGTATTGTTAGTATTATTTATTTTAATGTATATTTTAGTTTTGATACTTTAAAAAAAGTAATTTGAAAGTCATATTTTATTTGTTTTTGCATCTCAGAAAATGCTTTATTTAAAACCCAGAATGTGTGGCACTTAATAATAACCAAATGTTTATTTTTGATACTATTTTTTATTATACTATGCACTTAAAAAAATAACATTTTTGATTTTTTTTAAAAAAGGAAACCAAGTAGTTCATTTAAGAGATCCACCTTATTTTCTCTTGTATATTTAATATTGCTCTTTAATTAAGCAAAAATTCATTTTATCCGATTACTCGATTAATCGGTTAAATTTTCGGTAGAATACTCTATTACTAAAATATTCGATAGCTACAGCCCTACTCAAGGCCAAGCCTCCGTCCCTATCCCCCGATCAAGCGGTCCCAAGAGGATCTTCCACGGATAGACCGGGAGATCTGAGGGTCACGGTCAGGGCTTCCCTGCTGAGCCAGTCTCCGTGGGCCCCTGGTCCCTCACACACACCGCAACCCGTGGTGATGCCGGAAGAGCGCGTTGGTCCCTCTCATGAGCAACCAGCCATCTCTTTCGGCGCACTGGCTGATGATCAGATCTCGATTGCGGCATTGGAAGGTGGGTTTGAGTCCTCTGGGGGTGAAGGCTCAGATGCGCTGCCTCCCTCTGGGAGAGTGCCGTATTCCGAGCCTGATCCAGAGTTGACAGCCATGCTTTCCTGGGCCGCCGGGAGTGTTGGGCTCGTCTGGAATCCTCCACCGTGTCCCGAACCCTCCCGGTTAGATGATTGGTTTCTCGGGGCAGCCCGTGCTGGTTCTCAGTGCTCTGCCCCGGTTACTTTCTTTCCGAAGGTGCATGAGGAGGTGAATAGATCGTGGAAGACACCTTTTTCTGTCCGAATCCGGTCAGATCCCTCCTTCGCCTTCACCGACCTGGACGGTGGTGCAGCAAAGGGTTACGTGGGGATCCCCCCAGTTTAACCTTTAGTCACAATGCAACCGTGCCGTGACGACCGCCAATTGGCGGGGCAACCCGCGCCTCCTGTCCCGGGCCTATAAGTTCTCGTCTAATCTGACGAGCAAGGCTTACAGAGCCTGTGGGCAGGCTGTATCTGCCCTGCATGCCATGGCGTTGATGCAGGTCTACCAGGCCAAGGCACTTCGTGACATGTCCCAAGGCGGTCTTAATCAACAGCTTGTGGAAGAGCAGCGAGCCGTCACCGACCTCGCTCTCCGGGCGACGAAGGTGACTGCGCGCTCCATTTGTCAAGCGAAGGCCACGCTGATGGTCCAGCAGCGCCATCTTTGGCTCAATCTGGCCAATGTGAGGGTAGCCGATAAGTTTTGGTTCCTGGACTCCCCCGTGTCTCAGGTTAGGCTATTCGGCGACGCTGTTGAGAGCTTCGCCCAACAGTTCTCAGCTGCACAGAAGCAGACCGAGGCTCTGAAACATGTCCTGGCCCGGCGTGCCGCTGCTGCCTCCACCCAGCCGCCGGTGGCCGCCTCATCGTCTGCTCGTCACCGAGGGTGCCCGCCTGCGTCGTCCTCCGCCCCTGCGAAGTCTGCAAAGTAGCAGCCTCCATCCAGCAGACCTCAGGGAGCCGGTCGCAGACGCACTGTCACTCTGCGGATCTGAGGTCGCTTTATACCATTCACATCCCAGGCGCGCTCAACCGTGCAGCAGACGAGCTCTCACGGCAGCCTCTGCTTCCGGGAGAATGGAGACTCCATCCCCAGGTGGTCTAGCTGAAATGACGTCGCTTCAGGACCCATAGGTAGATCAGTTTGCCGCCCCGGACACGACCCATTGCCAGTTGTTTTACTCCCTGTCCGAGGGCACCCTCGGCATGGACGCACTGGCACACAGCTGGCCCTGGGACCTTCGCAAGTATGCGTTTCCCCCAGTGAGCCTTCTTGCACAGACATTGTGCAAAGTCAGGGAGGATGAGGAGCAGGTCTTGCTAGTTGCACCATATTGGCCCAAACGGACCTGGTTTTCAGAACTGATGCTCCTCGTGACAGCACCTCCTTGGCCCATTCCTCTGAGGAAGGACCCTCTGACTCAGAGACGGGGCACCCTCTGGCACCCGCGTCCGGACCTCTGGAATCTCCATGTCTGGTTCCTGGACGGGACGTGGAGGTTCTTGGTGGCCTACCCCAATCGGTGGTAGACACCATCACTTCCGCTAGGGCTCCCTCTATGCGTTGAAGTGGAACCTGTTCGTCGAATGGTTTTCTTCTCACCAGGAGAGCCCCCGATCTAGCTCGGTCAGGTCAGTGCTTTCTTTCCTGCAAGAAGGCTTGGAGCGAGGGCTGTCTCCCTCTACCCTCAAAGTGTATGTTGCCGATATTGCCGCACATCACGATGCAGTTGAAGGTAAGTCACTGGGAAGGCATGACCTGATCGTCAGGTTCCTGAGGGGGCCGAGGAGACTGAATCCACCTTGCCCACTTTCTATACAAGTCCTCTTGGGACTTGACTTACAGCTCTCTAGGGACCTCCCTTCGAGCCTTTGCAGTCAGCAAAGTTAAAAATTCTGTCTCTTAAAACAGTTCTCCTGACTGCATTGGCCTCCATCAAGAGGGTAGGGGTAGGGCTGAAACTAACGATTATTTTGATAATCGATTAGTTGGCCGATTATTTTTTCGATTAATCGGATAAAAATCCTAATTTTCTTTTATTATTTTATTGACAAAAAACACATTATTGCACATCCTGCCCAATGTTCTTCAAACAAATGTGCCAAATGAATGCTATGAACACATACAGTGCTTAATGTCTTGGACTACCCGTCACAGAAAAGAAAACACAAATATTTTAGGGATCTGACAAAAAGTCATTATTAACACAATGTCCAAAAAAACTTTATATTTTGTTTGGCCTCCTTTGGCTTTGATAACAGCTTGCATTCTTGCTGGCATTGTTTTCATGTACTTTTCCACAGTCTCTGTTATTGACTGTAATTGGGCATCTGAAAAAAGATATTATTTACAATATTTATATTTTAGCATTAGAAATACTACTGTGACTAAACAGTTTACACATACCGGTGTATTAACCATTACAGAAAAATAAAAATGATTTTGGTAATCACCAGTACCATTAGTTTAGGTGGCGGTGGCCTAATAAATTTAAGCACTGTATATAGTGAATATAGTTTAAATCTCTACATTAAAAAAATAAAATAATAAAGAAAATCAAAAACACAAACTCAGTGTTAACCAACAGTCAAGAGAAATGTTCTGCAGGAACACACACATAACCTCTTCCTGTCATTTCTTTATCCTGTAAATAATAGAAACGTCTTACATTTATTCAGTTACATGCTGTTATCCCTTTACAGTTACTACTCCCATGAATTCCTGAATGACATACTGATTTTTAAACCTAAACTGAACTGTCAACAACAGATATTTCAGCAAAATGAATATTTTTGCGCTTTACATTAATTGTCTCCCTCTCTCCGCGTTCCGTCTGTCTGACGTAATGTAAAGTTTGAAGTTTAACGCAGACTGTCAGGACAAACCTTTATGCAAAACGGAAATGCTCGCGTGAATTTGAAACATGTACTGATAAGGATATAGCCGTAGAATGAACGTTTTGCGCTGAGGACGCGTGCGCATCTGTCAAGCGCCTGACAGGGCAAGCCATGCTAAACACGGAGCTAATGCATTAGCTTGAAGCTTCAAATAAAGAGTTCTCATGTTTTGGGCAGTTTGGATCACGCATCTTTCCCGCAGCAGCTCACACTGTTTCTGAGATGGCGGCGCCCATCGCAAATACAGGTGTTTAAACAACAAAACACTTCCACTTATATAAGCAGAATATCAGCAGTGGTTCTCAAACTTTTCACACCAAGTACCACCTCATAACATATTTGGCTCTCCAAGTACCACCATTGTAACCAATATGAAAATAAAGTAGCGTGGTAGGCCTAACTATTCAGCTACAGTTATGCACAGCTAAAAATTAGGCAGTTATATTATATACAATATTACTGAATGACTGGTGATGTTTTTTTTTTTTTGTTTTTTTTTCAAAATATTCACAAATTTGTTAGCTATTGTATGAAATATCTGATATTCCGATTGTGAAATATGTGTTAGTGTAAGTGTTTTGTTGTTTAAACACCTTTTATAATGATCACGTTAGTTGAGCTTTATGCGCCGCCTTGTTAGTTTGTGCCACTGCTCAGAGAATCGGATCTGTTGGATTTACAACACGTGAATTCATCGACTTCTCCTGAAATACAATGAAAGTAAGTGGCCGGTAAACTGGGAGAAGAATAGAGTTAACTTTAAAGTTACTTACACAATGTGTATCTGATGTGAATAAAATGTGTCGTCTATTTATAATGGAAATTATTATTATTGCATAGACATCAGTGTGTATTTTACAAATTCTAAATGTATTATTTTTTTAGTACTTATGTGAATTTAAATGTCTGAAACCTAAAATAAACATGTGGTTGGAAACATTGAATAATTGTGATATGATAGCACTCTCTGGCTCAGCGCCAGCCAAAGCGCGAAAGCACATTTGAATTTAGCAGTTGATGACGTGATGCACTGAACGTTCTACTCACCCCGATGTAATCACCTGTGTACTCCGCTCCGCGTCGTGCCTAACTACGCCCCTTAGCGGTTCTAAATCCATTGTAAAACACGGCTTTGCGGGGCTTATTGCTTTAGTACACTCCAGGGACCAGCCAAGACTGATCACACCGGTTTGATCGTACTTGCGAAATTCAGTGATTCCTCTGCGTACCACACTTTGAGAACCTCTGAGCTATTTCATGCCATATCAAAAAAATTGTGAATATTTTGAATAAAAAAGGAAAAATGACAAAAGCAGATCATCATTCATTCAGCTCTGTTGTTGCTGCGGTATGTCACGTGACAAGCAATGACGCGTCGCCATGGAAACAGCTGCGGGACACTGAGGAAAATTTTTCGAGCCCTGCCTTTAGGAAGACAAACTGTACAACTGTGAAAATATTTTGGTTTGATCAGTGCAGAAAATGTTTTGATTTTGACCTTTACTGTACTATTAGTTTTACTTTACAGATAACTAAAACAGGCCTTAAATCCCGGCCTATTCATCAGGTACTCCTGAGTAAGTCCTTCAATGTGTTGAATTCTGTCACTATTCAACCCATATGTGGTGTATTTATATCAGTTGTTCTCTTTATACTGTCCTCACACTGTTCTCAACCAAATGTCTTTTAAGTGTTGTTGTTTTTTTGTAAAATGCTCTGACTTTTTGGAATTGTCTTTATAGAAACAATCAAACGAAGATATAGACTTTTGCGCTACTGTCTTATTTTTTCCCCCTGTTGCTTTATTTTTTTTTTTTTAGGTGCTGTGTTAAGAAATCCCGCCCAACAAAATTACACCGAGGCTGACATTGAGATAACTGTGATCACTCCTTTTATTCATCCGGACCTCCTTCTGTGCGACACGAGACAGGTGCGCCATGCAGGTGAGCATGTTCCCACGGCTCTTAGCCTTGTGCTGCTTGCCACAGTACCATGTTTTTGCAAGAGTTTGAGCTTTGATTTTTTTTTATATATTTGTACATATGCACAACCATTATTCATGAAATTTATATAATTCATAGGACACTGATTTGGAGGAGACCTACACAAGAGGAGTGAAACTTAGCATCCTTGAAGTCATGGAGGACGATATCTCACAGACAAAAAAGAATTGTCTAAACTACAGCATCATAGTGGAGGAAACAGTGGTCATGGAGGACCTACCTGACTTTCCTACTGCTTTCATGGTACTCTTTGGACTAATCTATGCGTTGAACATTGAGTATTCAAAAGGACTAAAATACACATTTGAGGCAGTGCAGAACATCTTTGTGGGATTGGGAGAAAAGTGCACCAACAGAGTTCAGTCCCTGAAGAACAAGCTACTTGCTGTATAGGGAGTTTAAGATGCTTTTAGTGTTGGTGGGTACATTTGTCATAATGATGGAGTTTGTTAGGATGTTACTGTTCGTTGTGTAATGGTGAAATTTTAATTTTTAAGACTTTTATTTTTATTTTAATCTCTAAAAGTAAAATGATTATTCCTTTACTTGATGTTTTTTGATGGAAAGTTTGTTCCTCATGTTACTGTTTAATCACATTTATATAACAGTTTGTAATACTGTTTTAACAGCAGTGTTTAATTTTACTTGCACTATTGCAGTATTTAAAATTGCATTGTTGAGTCGCTTTGGCATAAATATTTAGAATTTTTAAGACTTGTACTGGGTTGAATTCTCTGAATAAATGTTTTGTTAACATTGACTCACTATTTTCAGTTTTTGACTTGGGCAATGTTATTGTAGTTTCCAGTCGTAACGTATTATTACTTGGTACCAATTTTCAATAGTATTTTTTTGTTCACTCAACTTCAGACATTGAGTTCTACAGACCAAAAATGTTGAATTGGCTCAACTTAAAACGGTTTGTTAAAAAACAGTTGCACCTCTCCACAAAACTAACAATCTTAAGTTGACCCAATTAAATATTTTTTGTATGACTGACAACTTAATTTCAGTCAGTATAACTGTTTTTTTTTTTTTTTACAAAAGTTGAGTGAACAAGAAAAAGCTTAGGAATATTAGTACCAAGTTTTTTTTTGTTGTACTGGCTTAAATTTTTTTACAGTGTGTATGAAGTGCTTGTAATTATATTTCAGTACGTTTCAAAGGCTTTTATCGACAATTACATGACATTTATGCAAAGAGTCAGTATTTGCAGTGTTGGCCGTTCTTTTTCAGGACCTCTGCAATTCGACTGGGCATGCTCTCAATCAACTTCTGCGCCAAATCCTGACTGATAGCAACCCATTCTTTCATAATCACTTCTTGGAGTTTGTCAGAATTAGTGGGTTTTTGTTTGTCCACCCGCCTCTTGAGGATTGACCACAAGTTCTCAATGGGATTAAGATCTGGGGAGTTTCCAGGCCATGGACCCAAAATTTCAACGTTCTGGTCCCCGAGCCACTTAGTTATCACTTTTGCCTTATGGGACGGTGCTCCATCGTGCTGGAAAATGCATTGTTCTTCACCAAACTGTTGTTGGACTGTTGGAAGAAGTTGCTGTTGGAGGGTGTTTTGGTACCATTCTTTATTCATGGCTGTGTTTTTGGGCAGAATTGTGAGTGAGCCCAATCCCTTGGATGAGAAGCAACCCCACACATGAATGGTCTCAGGATGCTTTACTGTTGGCATGACACAGGACTGATGGTAGCGCTCAATTTTCTTCTCCTGACAAGCCTTTTTCCAGATGCCCCAAACCATCGGAAAGGGGCTTCATCGGAGAATATGACTTTGCCCCAGTCCTCAGCAGTCCATTCACGATACTTTCTGCAGAAGATCAATCTGTCCCTGATGTTTTTTTTGGAGAGAAGTGGCTTCTTTGCTGCCCTTCTTGACACCAGGCCATCTTCCAAAAGTCTTGGCCTCACTGTGTGTGCAGATGCGCTCACACCTGCCTGCTGCCATTCCTGAGCAAGCTCTGCACTGGTGGCACTCCGATCCCGCAGCTGAATCCTCTTTAGGAGACCATCCTGGCACTTGCTGGACTTTCTTGGACGCCCTGAAGCCTTCTTTACAAGAATTAAACCTCTTTCCTTTAAGTTGCTGATGATCCTATAAATTGTTGATTTAGGTGCAATCTTAGTAGCCACAATATCCTTGCCTGTGAAGTCATTTTTATGCAACGCAATGATGGCTGCACGCGTTTCTTTGCAGGTCACCATGGTTAACAATGGAAGAACAATGATTTCAAGCATCACCCTCCTTTTAACATGTCAAGTCTGCCATTCTAACCCAATCAGCCTGACATAATGATCTCCAGCCTTGTGCTCGTCAACATTCTCACCTGAGTTAACAAGACGATTACTGAAATGATCTCAGCAGGTCCTTTAATGACAGCAATGAAATGCAGTGGAAAGGTTTTTTGGGATTAAGTTAATTTTCATGGCAAAGAAGGACAATGCAATTCATCTGATCACTCTTCATAACATTCTGGAGTATATGCAAATTGCTATTATAAAAACTTAAGCAGCAACTTTTCCAATTTCCAATATTTATGTAATTCTCAAAACTTTTGGCCACGACTGTATATACTGATAGCCTGTTGAATGTAATCACATTATGACACTGGCGCTTTAAGATTTCAGCGAGTCGAGATCATGTCCGAGTTAGTCTCGTGAGAGCTCTCGTGGAAGTAGCGCTTAGCCGAGTGTACCACATTGCTTGTGTGTTTGAGTAATATAAGTGATATAAACTCGATAAAACGCCAAAAAAGGTGATAGATATTCACTTGTATTCTAGCAATAGTCCATTGGAGAGTAGTATACATTTTGTGATTTGCAACGATCGGAGGATTGATTGCGAGCTCAGGTGGAGAGTTTATTGGTGAATGTTGGAAACGTTGAAAGTTCATTGAATCGTTGAGCGTAAGTGTTGTATTTTCTCTTTCATAATATAATCTGTTATGGAAATTATGTAAACTGTTGCAAACTATGAAATTGTTCAGTAAAGCTTTTCTTGTTAAATTCAGAGGGGAGAAATAACGCTGGATAGGCCCTCTGTGAGATCCAGATTTTGTTCAATAATCCAGGGTGAGTGATTATTGTTCTATATTGAAGTATAAATATTTAGTCTGTACATATTAAACATGGCTCTGTGTTGAATTATTTGTGTTACAAATTCAAGACTAATACTGTGACAATTCAGTGATAGTTCGAATGATGCATATGGCCTTATATTTGCAACTGTGTTGTAATTTAAAAAAAAAAAAGGCCACTACTGTTGTCTTTCTGTCTTTTCATTGCCTTTAATTGCCACATTGACTGTTACATTTTTCTTGTTTAATTGTTTTGTACTTTTATAACTTGGAGAATGTAAACAAATTCTTATTTTATTTTATTTCTAAACAGTTTTGTCTATTTTTGTAATCTGACACATCTTCAACCCCCAAGAAGCCTAAGCTATTTTAACGCTGCGTCCCTTTGGTCACAGTCGAGAATTAAAGACCCCATGTGTAAGTGTTTTGCTTGAGTTTGGCCCTTTATTTTCCTTCAGTAGGCCATTAGCTGGTGACACCAATTTATAGTTGTATCAATATAATTTTATGGGAGGGGTGGTTTAGATGTCCAGTACTAGCAAAAACACACTTGTTTACTATTATTTCCATGTCATGTTTAGATGAGCACAAAGCCAAAGAGCCACAAGGCAGTGGGAAATGGCGAGGTAGAGGGCTTTTGCCGGCTCTGGAGTTTGGTCTTCTGGAGGAGGAAATATACCATCCCCAAGGCAGCGGAAGTGGTATGACCTCGATCAGAAGGTAAAGCAAAGTTACTTGTATCTCATAATGCAGTGTATCTCATATATGTAGTATGCAGGTGTGGGATTACAAATTAATAAAATACAATGTACATTGTGTAGCCCAGGTGTTTGAGACCTTAACCTTTTGTCTGTAGGTACTTTCTGACCATTTGGCATAACAGGCTCAAGGCACAGCTGTGCCTTTGTCGCCTATGATAATGTGAAGATATGAGCGAAACTGTCAGACTGACTGGATTAGCTCCCATGCATTTTGAATGACACCGTTATGCTGATTAGATCAGGGTTGCACTGCATTTGCATGATGTGTTTAGATTGTCTCCACCTCTACTGTATGTATTCCTCCCCCTTGAATGTATATAAACTACAAAGTATTACTGCTTTCGTTAGACTTCGATGACTACAGCGACGCAGAGCGTGTTTCTCAATAAAGAGTAACTTCTGCTTGAAAGATATCCCAACGTCTCCTGGTCTCTCCTTGGATGAGGAAAAAGGTTCCTACACCAGTCACCTGACAATGGTGCAGACAATATCAGTAAATAATGATAATTATCTTTTCAGATTGAGAAATTCCCCATGCAGGCCCATGGACAGACCACCCTCTTTGGGGGGTCCATGGCCTGTAACTGGATTCCACACCACTAAGGTAATGTATTTGAAAATGACATCACAAATCTGTTAAAATGCTATTTCACTACATCTTATGCCCTTCTGTTGTTGTTTTATCAGCCTGCCACTGCCACTTCCAATCAGTCTTCTGCCATACCTCCGCAGTCTGAAGCTTCAGACACGGCCCCTGCCCCACGGACATTCCTTTGTCAATGGTGAATATTCTATCAGTAATTAATGATTACTTATTTGTTTGTTTGGAAGGATCTACAGCCCACCAACTTCAGACTGGCTCTAGCATTCTCATGCAAACTGGTCAGTCAGGCCATTCACATTTTTACATAGAAAAACGATCCTGTGTGTGTGTGTGTGTATCAAAGTGAGGATATTCCTCACTTTCCTCACAATATCCTACGGATATTCCGTAATGGTTTTTATAATGAACAAAGTGTACATTCTGTCCCCCTACACTAACACTACTCCTAAACCTACCCATCACAGAAAACATTCTGCATTTTTACATTTTTAAATAAAACATTGTTTAGTATGTTTTTAAAGCTATTATAAATATGAGGACTCATGAAATGTCCTCATAAAACATGTTTCCATCGTAATACCAGTTATTACCTTAATACCCACGTCATTATACAAATTTGTGTCCTCATAAATCATGAAAACTAGCACACACACACACACATTTTTTTTACTATATTAGTGAGGATACTGTATAGACTTTCATTGACTTTATATCAGGTTAATAATATTTTCTATCACCAAACCCAACCCCTACCCCTACCCCTAAACCTACCCCTAAACCTGCTGGCCGATTTATATGCCTTTTTAACTAGTGAGGAACAGTAAAATGTCCTCAGAAGACGGTTATCATAATATTTCACTTGATAAGTGAAGTCATTCGTCCCTCACATTTGTAGTTAAAATAATGCTGTATATATAACTTCATGTTGCATCATGCAGTTAACCTTGCTTCTCTTTTTAGTTCACTAATTCACAGTTTGGTGGGTCCCAGTTGGTTTCACTAAAGCCAAATTTAGTTGATTGAAGGAGCCCCAGCCCTTCTCCTCCACCCTCTTCAAGGACCCCCAGCCCTTTTCCTCCCTGCCCCTCTCCTCCATCCTCTGTGAGGACCTCATCTATGGCTTCTGTGAGAACCACCACCCCTTCTTCATCCAATGTGAGGACCCCCAGCCCATCTCCATTCTCTGTGAGGACCCCCAGTCCTGCTCCATCCTTCCTCTGCGAGGACCTCCAGTCCTGCTCCATCCTCTGCGAGTATAGCAGTACCAATTTAAATTGGCCCCCTTAACAGACTATTGTTCCCCAGCTTCAATCTCTACAGGATGCTATAAAACCAAGCAACTTTTTGGGGTCATTGAGGTAGTAAAGGAGACAGCAGGATTCGACAAATGTAACAACAGTTACAAAACACCAAGTCTGGCGTTGAAAATAGGACCTGTTGAAAGACATTATACGTTGTCATGCTCTCATGGCTGGAGACGAGGACCTCACTGAGCATTCTGAAACATTTCAGAAACTTTATCAGGCAAAATGGTCAGAGTATATTTCTCACTGTGCACTGAGTTCCGTTAGTGATTTGAAGTACAATAAACCAGATAATCTACCACTCACTGAAGATGTCCAAAAACTTCACAAGTCACATCTTGACAAAAGTGCAGAATTGGCAACTGCAGCGCTGATGAAGGTGGCAACACTACAGAACTATTCCAGTCTAGCACATACAATATTGATCAAGATAGTCCTCTTCAACAGAAGACTCATTGGAGAGGTATCAAAAATGAAACTGAGGAACTATCTTGAACGAGATCACTTAAACATACATGAAAGAACGGGTCTATCGGAATAAGAACAGAAGCTGTGCAACTATTTTGAGCGTGTTGAACTTAAAGGGAAAACAGGGAGAAAGGTGGCAGTGCTACTGACTCCTGAACTGTCAACTGCACTCAATCTGATGATTGAGAAGAGAAAGGAATGTGGTGTGCCAGACGAACACGAGTACTTATTCGCTATACCACACTGCCTGACGTATTATAGAGGACATCAAAGTCTCAGACGGCTTGCAGCTGAACGTGGTGCGAAAAAACCTCAATATTTACGATCCACTCTACGTAAAGATATAGCCACCACTTGCCAAATACTAAACTTAAAAACAATGAACTTGATCAGCTTGCTGACTTTTTAGGACATGATTTACTACAGTGACAATGGCTTGAGAATATTCCTCTCAAGACTCCACAAAATCCCAAAGCACCGGTGATATTATAACTAAAATTGCTGCACTATTTTGAAAAATTATACTTTAGATGTGGGCAAATTTGTTTGTGAGACTCTAAATTATACGATCATATACAGTTTTACAACATAAATGGTTCAGATTGCATAATTTCTTGAAGAACAATGATGGCCGTAATATCCTATCTTCAGCAGGAAAATAACCAACCAATGCTTTCGTAGAAAAGGCTTTTTTTGCATTGACATTGACAGCGTAGACGGTCAGTGTGTGCACTTCATCAAAACTCGTTCAATAAAGCTACACCAGCCATGACTTCTTCTTGACGCGTACTGGATAACATCATGAGATGCAACAAAAATATTTTTATCAGAATAACTTCTGTTAAGCTTGCATGCTTGTGTATTTTTTAGTCAAAGCTGTAGTTATTAAACAATATGTTTTCTTTGACTGCTTTTCCATGAATATAATTGCGGTTAAAAATGAAAGTAAAAGAGAGATGCACGCTATTCCATCACATTTAGTAGACTGAATAGACCCCATTATAGAGTATATTACATCGTATCACTCGCACCCTGGGCACTGATATTTACAGAGCCGGTCACAATTAACAAAGCTTATTTGGCGATTTAAATCGTTATTATCCAACGTGACTGCAAATGGCTTTCCAGCTAATGTAAAGAAAAAAAGAAAATCAATATTTTCATAGTACAATAGCAGTAAGTTTATCTCTCACACACGTGTTTCACATTGTCCTCCATCTACTGTCAGATGAGCTCAATGACATTCTGCTCCTCAATCAGCGTAGGAACAATCAATTTGTGATTCAGATTAATTAAGAATAAAAGTGGAAAATTAAAAACATGTTGAGAAACACAGCCGTCAGCAGGGAGTGCTGCAGCACCCCTAGTTCTCGCGGACATGTAGGGATCGAACGACTTCAGGTCTTTTAAAGTCGACATTTATGTGATTAAAGTCGAGTCGATGATGACGTCATAAATGACCAAATAAGGAGCCATTCACACAGAACGTGTTTTTCCATTGTAAATATGCGCTAGACTGACGTGTAGGCCTACATGACCGCTGCACTCACGTCTCACGCATGAATCAGTTTTCTAAAAACACGACAAGTTCAAATCAGTTCAACTTTCTTTTTTTTTCATCCAGTCGCAATCAATTCCAATCCATGCCCTTGAAGCGTGCTGTGAGATCCTTTATTATAATTTTTGACAAAGTATAAGTGGATTGTTACAAAATGTTACATGATTAAAGTGTTTACTTTGTCATGGGCCGTTGGTTGCATTCTGAATTCCTTTAATTTTGAATTTAGTCTTTTAATTTAATTGTTTTAATGCATCATGCACTTTTCTTATAACAGGTTTCTAGAAAATTTAAACCAAATGTTTTACATGGATTATGCTGTCATTATCTTCATGACAACAGAAATGTGTGAATTAGTTATCTCTGGTTGTCATTTTAGGACATTAAGCCATTTCAAGTTAAGCAACAGCACATCTTCTAATTGTCACGGAGCCTGTCACCCCCCCAATCACCTCATCAGCGCCAGATCCGCCACTCGTTCCGCATCACCCGAATTCTAATCGCCAACATCTGTTCATCAGCTATCACAGTCACTATATAATCACCCTGTACATTCAGTTCAGTGTCTGGTATCGTCTTGACATGACACAACAGACTTACCCTCGTCTAGTTACCTGTTACTAGTGGTGGGCAGTGTGAGGCTTCATGAAACTCTGAAACAGTTGAAGCAAATGTTCCGTTTTGTGTCGAGGTTTGGAAACTATACCGACACCGTCTCCACGGTGACACCTAGTGGTCAATTGCACATGTTATCTGAAACAACTTTGACAAGGCATTTAAAAAAAATAAAAATGTTGTGTTTTTGTTAATGTGGTGCGTTTTTAACATCCTCACTATATAACTATAATATATAATAATAATAATAATAACTAGGTTATTTTGGTCATGAAAAATGAAAATTAATAAAACAAATCACTTCACAATGGTCTAATTTTTGTTTTTTCAACGGATTTTCATTTTTATAATATTAAAATTTTAATTGCTTTCTCCTCTCACAAAAACCCTCGAGGTGAAGGTGCATTTACTCCTCTTTTAAACTTTGTGTGGTTTGTTCCCGCCCCTGTCAATCAAACGCAGACTCGGTGAGCACGCCTCCTGTTTTGAATCACAGTTCGGAGCAGTGTTTCGGGATCTCGACACTGTGTCGAAACGTTAGTTTCGCGTCAGCCATCCCTACCCGTTTCCTGTTACCTGCCCGTCTTGTCCTGTGGTCTTCATCTGTCCGTCCGTCACTTGGGTTTTCAGTGGAGTTCACCAGTCACCGTCTAGAAGGCCATCATCTATAACACAGAACGCTACAAGTCATATATCTACAGATAAGTTCCACTATTCACAAAGACTGTTCTCCTCACCTGCACATGCTGGTTCTACTGTATATCCTATTGTTTGTAAATAAAGACTTTTGAACTTCTACATACACCTCTCCATCTGTGTGTGACACTAATCTGTTCATCAACTAAGGTGTGGCGGATAAAAACAAAAAAATAAAAATGATACGACCAGCATAAAAACTGGGGTATTTTTTCAATATTATAATAAACGTGAATCCAATGTGTAGGCTTACTCGCAACTTTATTAGCAGCGTCCTCGTAACATCGCGCCAACAACATAACATGAGTAACATCCTCTCTGCCCCCTAACGCTCTCTGGTCGCTATGGCAACGTAAAACGTGCCTTCAAAATAAGATACACCACAAAAACAATTATAAAAGGCATGAAAAATACAACTCACTATAACGCTGAACCAGTGGGAGCCCTGAGCCTGTTTCTCTGTAACGAGACGGTCCCATCTAGGGCTAATGGGAGACAAGGACACCTGAAGTGTGTTGCTTATGTCCAGTCTACTCCGTAGTCACTGCGGAAAACCCCGCTTCACACAGATAGGATGTCGGAAATGTCAACAGGGTTTTCAGTGCTGTTGTGGCGATCTCAGGGTATTCTGTCATGACTTTTATCCAGAACACCGGCAGAGTTGTTATCTCGAACATACTTTTAAGGCCGCCGTCATTTGCGATCTCCAGCAGTTGATCTTCTTCTTGCACAGACATGCTGGATTCACCTGGTTTGTTGACAAATGGGGCGTTTCCCCTTCGCAAAGAAGCTTTCCAGAGACTGTGACGAGCAGGGCGGGCGAAAGCCGTGAGGGAACGGCGCGAGGCCGGTGACGCGAGTGATAACGAGCGCGGTGCACCGGTCTCGTGTCTCTCACGGAGGAGCTCCGGAAGCATAAAAGAGGAGCGACGACAGTGAAGGACGAGAGAGGACCAGGCCTGGATTTTAAGTTGTGTTTTATTTTGTTTGTGTGGGCGGCAATCGCCATGAGGAACTGCCGCCCTTTTACTTTCGTTTCGTTGTTTGTTTATTTGTTTATTAAAATTATGTTGAACGTTCGCCAGTTCCCGCCTCCTTCTTCCCATATTTACGAACTTTGTTACAGAGATGTTTGTTTTTTACTCATTTTGCTAGCTTGTGTGTTTATTTTTAGCGGTAACGTATCACGTGACCTAAACAAGCGTTGCTATACGCCAAGAGTGAGTCATAGACGGATGAAACGGAGAGAATTTGAAGTTGAGATGCTGACTCGCGATCTTCGCAGTAGTGAACGCGCCAGAGAGAAATGCACATTTCATACACACATGCACATTTCATACTAATTACTTAAGTCATAATTTAACATAATTTTTTTAATAAGTTATTTATTCTTTCTGTGCGGCCCGGTACCAAATGACCCACGGACCGGTACCGGTCCGCGGCTCGGGGGTTGGGGACCTCTGCTGTAAATGATCAATATCCAAGTTAATGCCCTGAATTCACTGGATTTGGCTGGACCCATGGTTTAACATAGGCAACTGGAATCCACGTGGGCTGATTATTACATGTTCGTAATATTCTTATTTTTCCATAGGTTTTATGAAAGTGATATCACACGCTTACATGATTAGACGCTTAAAACATGCTGCGCATATTCACCTCTGATGCAGTTTGATACTGTAATCATTGGTTGATATTGGATGATTGTCAAACAGCAGAGTACAGTCTGATTTATATGATTGTTTGCTCCTTATCTGCGCTGGTTTGCATGGCACATATGTAACCCCTCTAGCTGGGTCCTACTCGACCCGCTCTGAGCGGGCCTCAAACCCGGGTCTTCCGGCATGGGAGTCGGACGCTCCAACAAGGAAGCTAAAGAAGCTCAGAGGAGTGAGGTTTACTCGCACAGCAACTACTAGCTGGCCTCCGTTACACTCACCCCCCTAAACCACACTCCCATCCGGGTCACGGCACCATTCTTATGTAGCAGTTTTACTCTGGTTGTGTGTATCGTTTCTTTAAATGAAGACAGCACTGAAGATTGAGGTCTCTGGATGGTTTTATTGAGTCTGCAGGACAACAAGATATAGAAAATTATTTTCTTGGGACACGTCTCTCCTCTTGTAGACATAAAGCAGCTCTCATTACAAGAGCGAGATAAAGCACATCCGACCCCGTCGGTGGAAAATGCACTTCTCAAGATGTTAATGTATTCTATTTACAAAACTTAAATAATGAAATTAATCAAATAAATCACAAGAGACAGTAAACTACAACATATCACATTAAATAATATAAAAATTTATACACAACATAAAAATAACATTGTTTTCTCAATTGATTTGGTGGGGGGAAATAAAATTACAGTTTTTTTTTACAAAGATGAAATGGAAGGACATAGACATCACTTGCACATACAGACCTCATTTTTTTTATATCTGATGAACTCATAACTCTATATTAAACATCAACACAACGAAAATAAACAAAATGGGACATACCTGCAGGACAACAAGATATAGAAAATTATTTTCTTGGGACACGTCTCTCCTCTTGTAGACAAAGCTAGTAAACAAAACATTCAAATCGCATAAAACTTCATGACATCTCATAAATACATTACTTAGCAATCTTTATCTCATGAAATGCGTTAGATAAACAGTTTATACTCAAAGAAAAGTCCTTACCAGCTCTCATTACAAGAGCGAGATAAAGCACTTCTGAAGATGGCGCGGTAGCGCGTCGAACGAGGTATATGTGCGTCATTAATATGTGTCCCGAGTATGACAATTTCCTGCATTAATGGTTCCCACGAGAATTATTTTCGTCATCACTCAGAACGCAAAATAAAACTAAGTTTTGATGAAGTTCATAACCAAAATATTATTTAACTTTTTTTGAACCAGCTACACATGCACATTCGTTTAATCAAGTTCAAAAGATACATGCTTGCATAGTAAAATGTGCGCCTTGAATTTATCCAATCGTGTTCAACAATCACTAAAGGATCACAACACAATTACTCAAAAGAAACACTTCCAACTGAATTCAGTAAGAACGAACCTTTTTATGAATTTGTCCTATCAGACCGTGCAGCGTCTCTTTCCCAATGATGAAGCTGGATTTAAAATCATTTAAACAGAAATACATATGCGCTATATGACTTCGGTCATAATTAATTTGTTGATAAATCGCAGGACAGTGATGATTCTGTGTAGGCGATTTAACTGCGCGTGACTTAGGAGTTTAGGCGCGTTTGTCATTTGTATAGAAATAGTATAAAACGTGAATTTCCTTGATCAAAATATAGAATATCCAGATACCATAACTGTGCCCATAAGGAGATCTCGGATGTTTCGCCCGTGTCGATCTCGTTGTGCTGGGACTCGTTTGTTTGGGCTGACGCCCGCGAGATAACTGGTGCTATGAGGAGGATAATCGCTCCTAGATGAGAGGATTGTGGCAAAGATTTCTCGAGGATGAAACATTTTCTTTGGACGGGAAGAGCTCGATATCGGGCATGTTGGGCTGGGCCAAATGCTGAAACTGTCCAAAAGCATAGGTGAGTGGACTGCATCGATATATATAGGTTTCTGCTCATGCTGATTGGGCAGACATGTTGATTGCTGATTAATGACAGCTGGTTGGAGTGATGTGATGATTAGTTAGATCATTTGAACGTGTTCCTCCCGAATTTTGTTAATAAAACATCATATGATGTAACGACATAACTTACATTTTACTGTTCAATTCTTATCTGTAATGGTACAAAGTAATGAAAACCTTTTCCTATCTATTTTCCTGACTTGCATAATGCCTGCATAAATGTCCCAAAATCCTATTTATTAATATTAATAGTCATTTTATTTCACAACTATCACAATATTTTTCTTATTTTATCTGATCTTTTATTAAAAAGAGAAAACATTTCCAGGCTTCATCTGGCCAACATGTGGCTCAGTTCTGGTAATATCAAAGATCACATTGGCCATCTCTTAAAATATATTTATATTAAATATAATATATTTAAATAAACATTGATATTTATTAAACACTTTTGTCTTATTAATGACATAAACGACTCTGTAATACTCGCCACGACAGCCATTTTGACAGTATCGTGACAATAAGTCACAAAATAGAGTTCTTCAGGAGATTGTATGCTGTCTGAGAAGCGGGAGTTTCGGGTGTGTGTCAGACAGCGTAAGAACCATTGATCTGGACACTTGACACGACCCAGCCTCATTTCAGTCTCACCTGTTGAGCTCTTGTTCACAGGAGACGCCTCCACGGCACCCTGAGCAGTTCGGCCATTCGAGGTCTCTGATGCCCAGACAGGAACTTGACCCAGCAGCGGAGGGCACATCCACTTTTCCAGGTTGTAGGACCTGGACAAACACCGGTTGCCGCAACTGCCCTGTTGGATTGGCCGATCAGATCTGTCACCACTCCACCTCCATCTGACGCCGCTGCTCAGGCTCAACAACTCTCCGCATAACCGCCTTTCTACACTGTCCTCAGAGAGGGACAGACATGATGCGGACATGACGCCCGGTGAAGAATCTGTCTGAGTGGATCTGGAGCGGCCTGAGGCTGGAATATTTCAAACATCAAAAACTGTTTTTTTAAATACAGTTTTTGTCCATGGCTTGAACACATTTTGCAAAACTTCGCTCATTGTGCCAAAACTCTACACACAAGTAAACATGACACAACACTGGGAAATTCACATCTGTGTCATATTGAAACTCTGCTATCAAAAACTAACATTCCTTTGTCAAATGTAACTCTGATGACAAAATGACACATACTTGCAAAACTCCCATCAGTATGAATAATTATTGTCACCACTGTTGAGGATTGTATGCAATGTTTTCATGTATAAGCCTGAGAGGTAATAGTTGCCCTTTTTTAGCACTGAACCATTATGGTGGCGTCTGTCTTAGATTTATTTTTTATTTTTAAATATATGATGATCAAGACATCGAAAAGAAAGAGGTTTCTTTATTATCTTCATCTGAAATGGTTCTCAAGCAGAAAAGTCAAGCTAATCTTCTTTGTTATAATTTTAATTTAGCAATGTACTAGTGTTTGCTGTAAAACACTATTGTAATCAGTCATACGTAAGTCATAAAAGGGTAACTATCCCAACTAAAACAAACCCTGACCACCATGATGGTGGCATAATTTTTGACCAATAAAACAACATCTAAATCTCTGTTAATTCTCAATAAGAGCTTCTGTAGACATGTGAAAATAAAGTCAGTCTGGTCAGTAATGAGTGAAGCTGGTAATGCTGTTTGTGAAGTTGATTAATCAGATCTTCAGAGATTGAATGTCTTTTACCTTCAGTTGATTTCATCTAAGACTGTGGCTGAAGCTGTAGTTTCTGTTCTTGTTGTTCATCTTTTCTTCATTGATTCGGCTTGTTAACAGCAGGTGTTCATCATTAATGTTCAGTCATTACTCAATCTCTTCATTATCTCATTAACTCCAACACTGATTCAGGGTTACATTTAACAGCCTGTAGTGTGCACACTGCGCAGTGTTCATTTCATCTGGGATAACCCATCCCAGCAAACGTGCTTCTTTGGGGCCCATATGGGGCCCGTGTGGGCAGCCCACTGTGGGCCCAGATACCGGCGTGAAATGCGGGGCACGTGTGGGCCCCACACTATGGGGCCCAGGTGGGGCCCCAGTGGGACAGCCCAAAGTGTGGGCCGGCCCACACTAAGCAGAGTGGGCCTGCTTGGGGCTAATTGTGGGCCCACAGTATCCCACATTGTGGGCTGCTGTGGGTACACTGTAGGGAAAGTGTGGGCACACTGTGGGTATGTACATGCTTTGTGGTTCTGTGCCCCAGTTGTCCACAGAATACACTTTCCCGAAAATCTGTGCAGGGCCATTGTAGCGTGGTTCTGCTTTATACCTGCAGAATACCACAATTACTATTAATTCATACACATAACAATTGCACTTGTTAACAGTAGCAGTAATAAACAGAGGGTCATGGTTTTTAAAATAATTTATTAACAGACATTAATATAATAATAATATATTGAGATTTATTTTAACCAGCAATAATTTATTATTGAATGGTAGTATATAATTTATACATTTATAATTTAATAGAAGTTTATTGAAGAACTATTATTAGAACACTTAAAACAGGTAAAATCAATCCCCTCAGGGGCACCAGTAGGTATTTCCCTCACTGCCTCTTCCTTTTTTGTCACAGCATCTAGAAAGAATTGAAATATAAATGTTAAAAACCTGTTTCCCATCAGTGGACCCTTTATAAGCTGCACCCAGACACACCCAAGGCTGAGTTTTGTTTAGTCGTATGTTTTCCTAGTTCCTAGCCTTGCCTTGTTTTTGACCCTGGACTGTTTATTCCTTGTTTGATGGTCGTTTGCTGTCTGCCTTGACCATTGCCTGTGACTTGGATTATTCTTCTGCCTTACCCTTATGTTTCTGTTTGCTGGTGTTTGATCCTGGCCTGTACGACTACACTCATTCTAATAAAGCCTGCGTTTGGATCTACCCCTTGTTGTCATGACTCCCAACGTTACACATTTGCTGACAAATAAATGAGGATAACTGGGTAACATAGAGATAGATTAGTTGTTCATTTATACTGATTTCCTTTCCATTTCCTTTTTTTATTACAGCTATAAGGGCTTATCCCATATAAACATTACATACTGTACCTATAACTGCTTTGCAGACCATCATCTCCCCAAAGGCCTTCTTCTGGCCAGAGCCCTTCCAGCACAGTTGCTGGGCCAGTGGGGTGGTCAGCATGCAGACCAGGACACGTCTTGTGTTGGAGGTTGGGCTTGTACCCCCAACTGTTGCCAGATACTTTGCCTAAATTAAAGCAGTAATACATTATTGATTTACTAGACAGCTATGAAAAGTACAGAACTGTATTCATTTCAATGTATTTATTTACTTATTTAGAAGGCTTTTTTTCAAAAGCGACTTTTAAAGAGGTATTAAATACCAAATATTTAAAACCAAATACACTCCACAGACTCCATACATAAAACATAAATGTTTGTTGAGCATCAAATCATCATATCAGAATGATTTCTGAAAGATCACGTGACACTGAAGACTGGAGTAATGATGCTTGATCACTGGAATAAATTACATTTTACAATATTCACATAATAAAAAAGTACTTTAAATTGTAATAATATTTCAGAATGTTACTGTTTTCACTGTATGTTGATCTAATCAATGCAGCTTTTGTGATCAGAAGAGACCTCTGTTAAAAACATTGTCGACACCACACTTGTGAACATTAGTGTGTGTTTAAGAGGTTTTACTTGTTAGTCGTGTGGTTTATAGCGCCTTACAGATGTTGTCCAACAGGAACTTTTTATCTGCTCAACTCTGCTACGAAGCAGAGCCTTCTTAAAACAAATTAAATAAATAAAAATGTAAATTTGAGAAAATAAAAAAGAAGAAAATAACAGATTCATGGTATAGGTGAAAAATATTGTGGAAAAAATGGATATGAAGTTATTTGGTGAGTTTCCTTCTGTGTCAGCAGCTTCCATCAGAAATGATGAAATCTGTGGAGTTTCCCCTCTGTTGTAGAGGAGTTGTTGTTTCGCCGCTGAAAGCACAGAACAATTTTTATATTTGTTTGCCATGAGAGCTTAAAACGCTTTTGAAAACACCGTGCAAGTGACGTCACAGTAAAGCTAACAGTATACGTTTATGTTAAATTAGCCAACTTCTAATCACCCATTGACAAATTGCCAGCAAAACCTTTACAAAACTATCAGAACCTCTCATCTACACATATAGTTGTGATTAAAAGCTTAAACTATAGTAAACAAGAGCTCAATCGATAGAGTTAGCCTAATTACCTTCTGAAAACGGCTGAGATGCTAATGGACTAATAATTTCTCTGAAGTAAATATTCAATTAGGGCTGCAACAACTAATCGATAAAATCGATAATAATCGATAATGAAAATCATCGACAACGATTGTCATTATCGATTAGTCGGGTCTGCCCACGTGCACGCGAAACGTCCGCCAGTCTTGTCAAATTACAGCACTGAATAACACATTTCTATGGGCAAAATGCATTTAAAAACAGTGGAGGAAACAGAGTGAGCTGCTGCGGGAAAGATGCGTGATCCAAACTGCCCAAAACATGAGAACTCTTTATTTGAAGCTTCAAGCTAATGCATTAGCTCCGCGTTTAGCATGGCTTGCACTGTCAGGCGCTTGACAGATGCGCGCGCGTCCTCAGCGCAAAACGTTCATTCTACGGCTATATCCTTATCAGAACATGTTTCAAATTCACGCGAGGATTTCCGTTTCGCATAAAGGTTTGTCCTGAAACTTTACGTTACTGAATGAGCGCCGGCGCGCGCGCACCCGCGTCAGACAGACGGAACGCGGAGAGAGGGAGACAATTAATGTTCAGCCAAAAATATTCATTTTGCTGAAATATCTGTTGTTGACAGTTCAGTTTAGGTTTAAAAATAAGTATGTCATTCAGGAATTCATGGGAGTAGTAACTGTAAAGGGATAACAGCATGTAACTGAATAAATGTAAGACGTTTCTATTATTTACAGCATGGGTCTTCAACCGGGGGTCCGCGACCCCTAGGGGGTCTGCGGGAGTATTGCAGGGGGTCCGTCAATTAATGTTTGATCACAAAAAAAAAAAAAAAAAAATTAAAACATGGGTAAAAACATCACAGAGTCAAATTTTAATAAAATATATTTGATTTTACAAATTACATTAACAGCTTTAATAAAACCCTTCCATCCACGTGCAGTCACGTGATCTCATGATACCGTTAACGCAGACTATGAGCACTTTAATCTGAAAATGCTACTGGCTAATAATTTATATACAATTTAGCTCGCCAGAATGGATCGCTTTGTAATATCTTCAGCTTACAGTTCAGGTAAATGTATAATCGTCCACCTGAGAGTAAAATTAAAATGTGAAGTTTTATTTAAACGTAAAGCTGAAGTTCATGTAAATGTAAAATTGTTCACCTGACAGTAAAATTAAAATGTGAAGTTCTGTTTTAGCCGACTGTCAACTAGCGCGCGCGTTCTGCGCCTGCGTATAAAGGCGATAACTGTCTATTTAAGCAGATATATTTGTCTATATTCGTCATTCAAAAGGGGAAAGCAAAACCAAGACTGCAAGTAAACAAACCATAAACAAAGCAGCGCTTGCTTACCGCTTTGAATATCAGTCATGCTGATCAAGTTATTATTTCACTCCGCTCATGTTATTATGAAAGTATTCGTGGATTCGAGTGCTCGGGTAAGATGACGTGAAATTAGAACAAGCTTCTGTCTGTGCCGTCATGACTTCTTTGCTTGCTTTCATAACTTTTGCTTATATTCTCGTGAACTGACTCGTTTGCTATACTGAACAGCCAATCAGAGTTCTCTCTCACTCACCGACGGCCCGACGCCGATTCAACATGTCGAAAAACACCCGACGAGGACCAACTTCAGCCGACGGTGCGGAACACACTGAGAAAACTTAGTCGGCCGACGAACAAAAACTGCCCGACGGCCGACCATCGGCTTGGTGTGTTCCGGGCTTTAAGTTGAAGTTCAGAGAAATGTATAATTGTCCACCTGACAATAAAATTTAAGTGTATAAAACTGCAAATTTATTAAAATAATTGTGTTCAAGTCAACTCTGAACTTAATAAACTGTGATTTTAATTGCAACAGTTTGTTATGATGCATAAATCTCTTTAACAATGAAAATATAGCCTACAGACAATGTACAACAACATAGTTCTAATCTATATTGTCTCAACATAATATTACTATCGTAATATGATTGATTTCTATTAATATCAGAGGCTCTGTTTGACACATTTCGTGTCAGGGGTCCCTGCTCCACATCTCGCTCATTTAAGGGGTCCTTGCGCTGAAAAACGTTGAAGACCCCTGATTTACAGGATAAAGAAATGACAGGAAGAGGTTATGTGTGTGTTCCTGCAGAACATTTCTCTTGACTGTTGGTTAACACTGAGTTTGTGTTTTTGATTTTCTTTATTATCTTATTTTTTAATGTAGAGATTTAAACTATATTCACTATATACAGTGCTTAAATTTATTAGACCAGCGCCACCTAAACTAATGGTACTGGTGATTACCAAAATCATTTTTATGTGTCTGTAATGGTTCATACACCGGTATGTGTAAACTGTTTAGTCACAGTAGTATTTCTAATGCTAAAATATAAATATTGTCGTCATGAATTTTCAAATTTACTGTTTTACAAGAAAGACAGAAAATTGGGCATCTTTTTTCAGATGCCCAATTACAGTCAATAACAGAGACTGTGGAAAAGTACATGAAAATAATGACAGCAAGAATGCAAGCGGTTATCAAAGCCAAAGGAGGCCAAACAAAATATAAAGTTTTTTTGGACATTGTGTTAATAATGACTTTTTGTCAGATCCCTAAAATATTTGTGTTTTCTTTTCTGTGACGGGTAGTCTAAGAAATTAAGCACTGCATGTGTTCATAGCATTCATTTGGCACATTTGTTTGAACTACATTGGGCAGGATGTGCAATAATGTTTTTTTTGTCAATAAAATAATAAAAAAAGAAAATTAGGATTTTTATCTGATTAATCGATTAATCGAAAAATAATCGGCCAACTAATCGATTATCAAAATAATCGTTAGTTGCAGCCCTATATTCAATGGAAGTCTGTCAATTACAATTAAGAGAAGTGTCAAGAACAGTTGTGTGTATTATTCGTGTGATTTTAGCGAGTAAACTCACCTGAAACAGGAGAAAACAACAGAGAGAGAGTGAGTTTTTGCTGCTTGTCAGTTTGTTGTTTCTCCGTTTCAATGGCAACTCTGCGTCGCTCCAGTTAGAATGTTCGACGTGCACGTGCATTAAAACACGTCAAAGTCATGCATCATTTAAATAAATCAACATCCAGAATTAAAACATTACATAAATAAAAATCTCATTAATATAAGAGTCAGTAATTTCATTCTATGGCAATGAAAAGGACAGATTAATTGCCATTAGAATGAAATTACTGACCCTAAACATACAAGCTTAATAAAAATGCTCATTTTAGAAGAAAATTTCAGATGGCACATGATCTAACTAATCATCACATCACTCCAACCAGCTGTCATTCATCAGCAATCAACATGTCTGCCCAATCAGCATGAGCAGAAACCTATATATATCGATGCAGTCCACTCACCTATGCTTTTGGACAGTTTCAGCATTTGGCCCAGCCCAACATGCCCGAAATCAAGATCTTCCCGTCCATCAAAAATATTTCATCCTCGAGAAATCGTTGCCACAATCCTCTGGCCCAGGAGCGATTATCTTCTACCTAGCACCAACTATCTCGCGGGCGTCAGCCCAAACAAATGAGTCCCAGCACAACGAGATCGACACGCGCCACCACGGGCGAAACATCGCGACCTCCTTCCCCATATTTCTCTGCTTCAGCACATTCAATCATTCCTGCCATAGAGAAACGGACAATAAGGCCCGTCGAGCACCAAGCTCGCGTCTGGGGCAATACCGCCCTCTCCCCGCGATTGAACGAGCTTTCCTCCAGCGTCAGGCCGCCGCAGCAGGCCCGCAGCAAGCCGAGTCTCTCTCTCCGCCAGCTCAAACCAGTAATGGCTCAGCTCAAATACTTCTGGTTTTCTGCCCCTGATCGCATCGCGTTCAGACGCTAAATAACGGGCACAGTTATGGTATCTGAATATTCCATTTTGATAAAGGAAATTCAGGTTTTATACTATTTCTATACAAATGATTTGCTGTTCTAACAAACGCGCTGAGGCTCGCAAGTCACGCGCAGTTAAATCGCCTACACAGAATCAACACTGTCCTGCGATTTATCAACAAATTAATTATGACCGAAGTCATATAGCGCATGTTTTTCTGTTAAATGATCTAAACCCACAGCTTCATCATTGGGAAAGAGACACTGCACAGACTGGTAGGACAAATTCATAAAAATGTTTGTGCTTACTGAATACAGTAGGACGTGTTTCTTTTAAGTAACTGTGTTGTGATCCTTTAGTGATTGTTGGACACGATTGAATAAATTTAAGGCGCACATTTTATTATTCAAGCTTTCAACTTTACCATAAGTCTCTTTTGAACTTGATTAATGTGCATGTGCCACGCAAACCAGTGCAGATAAGGAGCAGACGATCACAAATCAGACTGTACTCTGCTGTTTGACGATCATCCAATATCAACCAATGATTACAGTATCAAACTGCATCAGAGGTGAATATGCGCAGCATGTTTTAGGCTTCTCATCATGTAAGCGTGTTATCACTTTCATAAAACCTATGGAAAAATAAGAATATTACGAACATCTAATAATCAGCACATGTGGATTCCAGTTGCCTAGGTTAAAACCATGGGTCCAGCCAAATCCAGTGAATTCAGGGCATTAACTTGGATTGTTCACTTACAGAGCTTACTGCACAAGGGAAATCGAAAGGATTTTTTCTGGTCTGGTCCGCTTTCCTAGACAGTCTAATTTTCCTACAAATGTGAACTACTGTCTTTGCTTGACCACTTAAACTTCATGATTAATGCATTTAATCCTGCAAGGCCGCCTTTTCATCTCATATCTCCTCTCCTGAGTCTTTGATTTGCGCCCCAGACTCCGCCGCCACCCGGCCCCAATCCTCTCCTAGCTCCGCCGAGCTACAAACTGCAGTTTTTCCTAACACTGCTCCCAGAGTTCCTATAATAGCCCCTACCAGCGTAGGCTATCCTTTCACGGTAAGTATGCCTCACGGTAAGTATGCCTCCGCCAGAGGCTCAGGCGCAGCCTCCCCAGTCTTTTCCTGTCACTTTCTCTAATTCTCTCCCCCATCAGTGTCCTGCAGCTCCTCCGTCTAATTCTAGCGCGAGGCTGCCTCCGCTAGCAGCGCAGGCCCAGGCCCCCCCCCCCTTTCTTTCCCTCCCCAGGCACCAGGGATCGACACAAGCGTGAGGTTGCCTCCGCATGTGAGTTTGGCCCCGGCCTCTTTTCCTGCTATGGCTTTCCCCCAAACAATATCTCCTTTCACCTTGTTTTCTGCTAAGCCAATGCCTATCCCAGCGAACGCAACAGCCCTGGAACCGCCCCCTGTCACCAGCAGCATCCGAGCGCAGATCCTCGCAGAAATTCAAGCAGCTGGCACCAGAGGCGGACCCATTTCCAACTCCAGTACCTCACTTTTCAGAGCTGATATTCCCATAAACCATCCACTGAAACCACTCCTTGATGCTTCTCTCAACACTATTCTCCAAGCCGCATCCCTGAGGACACTACAATCCTACCTAACTGCACAGAGTTTTAAGTCCTTTCACTCCACCTACAACCGTTCTTTTCCAGACTTTTCCCTTCTCACCATCACGTCATTCATTTCTCATCTCAACTGCATCAAGAACTTCCAAGCCGGCTCCATCAAAGGTTGTCTAAGCGGAATCCAATTTTTTCCACAAACTCATTTTCAGTTCACCCTCCTCAGAAATAGCCAACTCACAGACATCCATGCTCATTAAAGGAATCCAAAGAACCCAACCCACCCGCCCAGACTTAAGACAACCAATAACTTTGGAAATACTCACCCAATGTATCTCCACCCTCCGCCAAGGTTACCAATCTATCAACACCGCCCACACGCTCGATGCCATGTTCATTCTGGCTTTTTTCGGTTTCCTCAGATGCTCTGAACTCACCATCACTTCTAGCTTCAATCCAAAAGTACATCCCACAATCTCAGATCTATCCCTGCTCGATAACGAAACCATCTCATACTTCATAAAGAAAAGCAAGACGGACCAAACAAGGAAAGGCCATTTTATCTATATTTTCAATCTCCCATCTTCAATCCAACCATACCAAACCCTCCTAGCTTATATCCATTTCAGAAGCTCACAGGCTAAACTGCCATTCGACCCACTTTTCACAGACGATTCTAAGCGCCCCGTCACTCGTTTCTGGTTTCAAAAACACCTCAAATCTATATTGATTCAATCTGGCATCCCAGCAGAGCACTTTTCCAGCCATTCATTTCGCATAGGCGCAGCAACCACAGCCGCCCAAAAAGGGCTTTCCCAGCAGCAGATCCAAGCACTCGGTTGCTGGTCATCAGAGGCTTTCAGAAGCTACATCCGATCAAATCGCAATCACATCAAAGAAGCCCAACGAACTCTCATCAGCTAAAACTCCTTAGCACCAACTATTCCAATACACCCGCAGGAGCCCAAGAAACAGAATCAATAGGCAACATTGGAACCATAATTCAAATGTTATTCGACCTTAAATATCACGATCATCACCAGTCACCATTTTCACCATCACATCATCGTCTCCACTATGGTCATCATTATCATAATCATCATCCTTCATCTTCATCCTCATGAATGGCGACGTTTCCTCAGGCTCCCGCAGGAGCTCAGTAGCCTTAAAGTCTCCACTGCCGCAGCAGTGATGTTCTCTCATGCTCCCGCAGGAGCTCAGTGGCTTTAAAGTCTCCACTGCCGCAGCAGTGATGTTTTCTCATGCTCCCGCAGGAGCTCAGTGGCTTTAAAGTCTCCACTGCCGCAGCAGTGATGTTCCCTCATGCTCCCGCAGGAGCTCAGTGGCTTTAAAGCCTCCACTGCCGCAGCAGTGATGTTTTCTCATGCTCCCGCAGGAGCTCAGTGGCTTTAAAGTCTCCACTGCCGCAGCAGTGATGTTCCCTCATGCTCCCGCAGGAGCTCAGTGGCTTTAAAGCCTCCACTGCCGCAGCAGGGATGTTCCCTCATGCTCCCGCAGGAGCTCAGTGGCTTTAAAGTCTCCACTGCCGCAGCAGTGATGTTCCCTCATGCTCCCGCAGGAGCTCAGTGGCTTTAAAGTCTCCACTGCCACAGCAGTGATGTTCCCTCATGCTCCCACAGGAGCTCAAGAAATTGAATTAATGAGCAGAACTAGAATCATAATTCAAAGATACTCAACCTTGGATCATCATCATCAATCACTTTCACCATCACATCATCAACATCATCATCATCATCATCACTATTGTCTTCAACATCACAATCATCATCATCACTATTGTCTTCAACATCACAATCATCATCATCATCACTATTGTCTTCAACATCACAACCATCATCATCATCACTATTGTCTTCAACATCACCAGCATCTTCATCATCATCATCATCATCACTATTGTCTTCAACATCCCAAACATCATCATCATTGTCTCCCAACGTCATCAATAGCGATGTTCTCTCACTCTCCCGCCGGAGCTCCATTTGTTGTCTGGGGAATTTCTCCACCTCCACAGCAGTGGTATTACTCCTCAGCTCCCGCAGGAGCTCATTTATATGCAACTTTCCACAGCTAACTACCAGCGAGGCCCACCTCTCTGAAGTCAAAAGTCAAACTCTGACGACGCAAGAAGCCCTCCCAATCAAGTGACTAACCCCTCCCTACGATTACGACACTTTCAGCTTCACACTCTGCAAATTTTGGGGGATTAGGAACTTTCTGGCTGCTGTCCCTCGCCGGTTGCAGCTTTTTGGGGGGAGTACTCTGGGCTCAGGCCAAATACCAAGCTCGGAGCCCTCTCCTCGGACAGCACGCCAAATATGCATACTAATTCCCTATCTGATTATTGTAAGTGTGAACTCGTGAAATTATGTTTTATTAACAAAATTCGGGAGGAACACGTTCACATGATCTAACTAATCATCACATCACTCCAACCAGCTGTCATTAATCAGCAATCAACATGCCTGCCCAATCAGCATGAGCAGAAACCTATATATCGATGCAGTCCACTCACCTATGCTTTTGGACAGTTTCAGCATCCCTCCACCACCCCGTCTCCTCACACTTGCCTGGTTACTTCCTAAACCAGAATACGGGTGGAGTACTCTGGGCTCGGGCCAAATACCGAGCTCGAAGCCCTCTCCTCGGACAGCACGCCAAATATGTATACTAATTACTCTATCTGATTATTTGTAAGTGTGAACTCGTGAAATATCGTTTCAGAGCAGTTTAACAGAAAATGCATGTCAACATTACAATTTAGAGTGATCTGTTTTCAGAGGCGACTGTGACCAAATTATTTCTTTTCACAAATGTACAGATACAAATTATGCTGTTAGTTAACGTATACTAACTAAACAGTCAAAAAGCAAATGCAATTTCAATTTCAGAATCACAGAAAGCACAACTATTGTGATCAATATTAAATCTATATCTAATCAGTTCTAAGGATGGGTAACTATTAAAATGTTTAAAGTGTACTTCCTTATTTTGGGGGGTTTAGGAAAGCAAAGTTGTCAATGTATTAATGTCCATCTCAGCTGTTGGGCTGTTCTTCATGGTGTCAGATATCAACTCTGCAGTGCTGACTGAATCACAGCTAATCTCTCCACTTGAACAATACAGATGTGTGATCACTGCTAAATGTGTGAAACACTGTGTGAAACTACTGTGTGTCTAAAGCAGCCGTGAAGTGAGTTCAACCGCGTCTTCAGCGCTATTTCTACAGCTGCTGCTCTGTGACGTCACCGCCTGTTCTGATTCTGACGTCACACAGCGGTATGGCGCCATTTGAAGGACTGAACTACAACATGCCGTCTAAAGCAAAGATGGTTTGGGATGATTGATCCCATAAAGATGTCTGTGCTGTTTTATTTAGAAATATAAAGATACCTATCAGACACTGTAAATCGTTAAATCTATTAACCCTCAGGGCTGCCCATCACTCTCAGGCATTCAGCGCTAGACTCGGGCCATTGGCGCTCTCACACTCTCATCCATTTTCTCATGCAGTGAAAAATCATGGCGGAGCAAAGATGACACTGACAACAGGAGAGACAGAGCAGGTTATTATTATATATGAAATACAGTCTCAGCTTTCAAATTTTGTCAATTTGTATTACAAAGTTACAACAGTAAAAACCGTTTTGGTGCTCTTAAATGTCACGTGACACAGAATCTGACGGGTCAAATTCATAGCAGACTCAGACTATAAAGTGATGAACAACAATGTACTGGAATTATCTTTTGGGTAAACGTATTTGCTAAATAATTCCTTAATTACTAAAACATTATATTTAAATTTCATTGTATTTAAATGTCTGTCTAATATTTCTATTTAAGTCAATAATGAAGTATCCAGAGCCTCTAGAGGGAGCTCTCCGTGTTTTTAAAGTCTAAATAAATATGTGTTTTGAGTTTGTCTGACTAAAGAAGAAAGTGTTATTAACCACCCAGCCAAATTTGAATTATTAAAAATAATGACAAGTTCATGAAATTAGGTGTCAGAATGGGTCTGAAGTGGGTTGCCTAAGTGCCATTTAACAGCCTGTAGTGTGCACACTGCGCAGTGTTCATTTCATCTGGGCTAACCCATGTGGGGCCTACATGGAAACCGAGGACAAAACTGTCTGGGCCCCACTTAGGCAACCCACATCAGACCCACCTGGGTCCCACATGGGTGTGTTGGCTGGGTAGTGATGGATTTGTTTATACACACCAGGTAATGAGCAGACGCTACCCTTTGTACTTATGTTTGTTAGTTAGTGTAGTTTAGTTGATGATTTGTATTACTTTGATGCTTTATTTTCTTTTGTTAGATTAATACTTTAAATGGAGTAAGTTAGTATACGTTTGGTTTTGTTGATTTCTTTGATTTAGCGTCGCTCTTTTTCCCTCCCTCCTGTGTTCCGTGTTTTGTTTATTATTTGTATATATTTTTGTAAATATTTATTTTTGGATTCTCTTGTGTATATAACATCAGGTGTATTATTTTCCTCAAGTAAAACAAAAGTTCTAATTCTGAACGGCCTCTGTCTAATTCATCTCATCGCACAGGTTGTCAGTAAAGTAACTGAACCCGTTTACTTTTTCTTGTAATTTATTATTATTTAACTTTAACACTAATATGTTATACTCTTTATTTGTACTTTTAGTTGAATAGGTAGAGGGTCGTAACAAAGGCCTTAGCCTGATCTAAGCTAACGACCATAAGGGGTAGCTCCCTATCTTCTGCCCACGCTATAACATCTCTAATAAGTTGCAGATTCCATTTAATACTACGCCCTTCTACCCCACATGTCTGATCTACATGCACAACATGAGGTAGGCCTTTCTTCAACCTATCCACCAGAAGCTTTGCTATAATTTTGTAGTCCACTGAAAGCAGTGTGAGCGGCCTGTAATTTGCAATGTCTGACCTTTCCCCTTTTTTATAGAGAAGGGTTATTACTCCTGTTGCCATTGAACCTTGTACATTTTTATTCTCCAACACCTTTCTTATCACCTCCACCAAATGAATACCTAAAATACTAAAAAACTTAACATAAAATTCGACAGGCAAGCCATCTATCTCTGACACTTTGCCCTTACTCATCCTCTTCAAAACACCCTCAACTTCACCTATTGTAATGGGAAACTAAACCAACCCTTACTTCCTCAGGGACAACTTTAGACAAAAATTTAACAAACCTCTCACTTTCTTCTCCTACTATCTCCCTCTCACTAAAAAAGTTTTTGAAATGGTCTTTCACAAAACCATTTATCTCTTCAACTTTGGTCAAACTCCCCCCTGTAAGGGAATAGGGATCTAATATCAATATAACTCAAAGGTGATTGAATTACAGTGAATAAGAACCGATTCACTATATATAAAATTATTCCGAATTAATATTCTGGACCGAATATTATCCCGTGGCCAACGGGAATAATACACAGTTATGGTAACCAATAAGAGCAAGGTAACGTAATCGACAGTTTAAGGCAGTAACTTGTAAGCACACAACACAAGACTCTTGTATAGGTGTGTAGGGGATTTTACAGTTAAAGACCCAAAAGACCAGATATGATAAATGAAGACCCGGAGTCAGAGTTTAAAAAAATAATAATTTGAAGAAAATTTTAATAAAGAATAGTTTGCAGTTTCATCAGCAGAAGCAGCTTCAAGTCTCACAAGGAGTTCGTAGGCCGCTCTCTCTCTCCTCCTCTCTCTCTCGTACATTCACATTTCCAGAACAATTATACTCTAACAGAGTCCACTAACCACGTCATTACTAAGATTCTGATTGGTTAAGAACACTAGACAAAACTGGTAATTTTCCACACATGGACAGATAGTCAGAATCATATCTCCTTCCATCATGATGCTGACGATCAGACCCTGAAGTTAGGCACAGAATGTCCTGTTAAGTCAGGACAAGGCGTCTGCAGGTCTCAAGTCCCAGTTGTCCACCAGTACCCATAACGGACCTGTACAGAACACTTAGCGCACATACAAAGATACACATGATTCCCAGCTTCTTCAAGGCTGAAGTTGATCTGAGCTCTGCACTGAACAGGAAACTTTACCAAAACATACTGATAAGTTGTACTTTTCTCTCAGTCAGAGGTACAGACAATATACATCATTATTTTCTAGTGTTTGAAAAATGAAAAGGAAAATAAATGCTTTAACATAAATTGAAGTTAGTCATTCCAAATAATTCAATATTTAGAAAGATAGCTTCATGATAAATCGCTCAAAATATATTAATATATATATATATATAAGCGGCAGTGGATTCCAGAATCCACCCCTTCAGGTGAAAAGTTAAAACAAGACTTTATTAAGCTACTCTAATACACACAAACTAATCTAACGAAAACACATACACACACTCATTCATACAGTGACAGGGAATTTGAGGTTATTGTTAAGGAGGGTGACTGTAGTCCCAAACATCTAGCGTTCAATACTACTTCTTTAACCGTAACCTGAGAGAATTAATACTAGCAATTCAACCTAAGTTCATTTGCTCAGTAAAAATTGCACCAGCTTCAGCGAGATTGAGGAGACTGTGATACTTGCATTTCTGTGATCGCATGTTCTCTTCGTGACGGATTTGCACGTGGGTCTCTACGCGCTGATTGGCTGGGGTTCGGTCTTTGTTGCGCTCGAGGCTCCGATGAAAGATGGTTGGCTGCCGGAAGAAGCCACGTGGGTTTGTTGCCGGGTTACGTGTTGCTGCGCGACCAAGTTTCTCTGCGTCTCTGGTGAAGTTGCTGAGGCAGGACCTTGAGAGAATTTTCTTCGGCAGCGGCGACGACGGCTCGTGCAGGAAGTTTGGTGATTCTTGGAGAGTCCTTGAAACAGGGTATCGTGTTGCAAGACGATGTTGAGGTCGCACGAATCACCCGAAAGTCAAGGCAAAGGCAGAAAGGCACGGCAAGCGGCAAGCACTTGGAAATGCGTGTCGTTGAGTTTTAAGCATGTTTTCCTGACCACTCCCTCTGGGTGTTTCCAACCAACCAGGTATCACTTTGGGCGGTTCCTGCACGTGATTAGCATAATGTCCATTGTACCTCAGCTTCTTAGGGCTTGGTTGAACTCGAGGGAAATCAACTTGCACAGTCCAAATGTGGTACATTTTACAAACAATATATTTGCATCAAATTACAGGAAATCATTCATCCATCACACAGATACCAAACAGTATATACTTCCTATAATTGAGGTAGAGTTTCCTAAAAGTCTACCTGTACTAAATGTTTAAAACACAATAAAGGAAATTCACAAGTTATCTAGAAACACACACAGCACATACATGATGTCTTAGCTACTTGCTAGTAACTAAATCATATCATTGGCAGTTTTAGACGGTTTTGTTAGAGAGAGTGAATTCATTTTCTGGAAATTCCTGAGTTATCCAAAGGGAACTCTGCAGTGTCTTTGAAATGCGTAAGCGGTATTCCCGGTGTCAGCATGTCTGGGGTCCTGCTGTGAATCAGGGGCCTTGTAACGCCTCCCCAGAGTCATTTTCTTCCTTATAAGGTAAAGGCTTTACACCTTGGTTCCGCAGGGTCTGGTTCGTGTTTGTGGAACAAAAGGGAGGATCCTTTTGTGGATTCACCCAATTTCTTGTAATACACATCTTCAATCAAGCAGACAGGGTCTGATTGTCACGGCTTAGTGATGTGTATTTGGAGTGTGGAGCCGTGTTTGATTTGTGTCCCTACACCCCTGACATATCCTTTAATTCAACTATCACTTGCTTCTCTTTACGATCTCTAACAGATCTAAAAAGAGCAGCAGTACTGCCCTCCCCTTTCTCCTGTGTTTCCTGTCTTATTGTAAACAGAAACTTTTTGGCTTGAGCTTCATAAATCCCCCTTAACTGCCTCTTAAGTGCATTAAAGGTTGCCCAATCTAATGTACCCTCTACATTATACTCTTCAAGTTTCAACTCCTGGGGACTCCCTCTGTAAATCTCTTACTTGTCCCCAAAACTTCCCAGTTCTTCTTTTACAGTATCTAATTATCCATGCCTTTGAGCGTTCCTTAACCATTTCCCACCACCCCAATACATCACTATACATACACTTTAACTCCTCCAACCCCCCAAAATATACTGGATACTCTTCACAAAATTCTTCCTCCTCCGATACCTCTACGTTCATCCTCCAATATCCTTTACCAAATTTAACTGTATTCCCCTTAATCACAAACCAGACCATTTCATGATCAGAAAAGAACACTGGCCTCACTCCCCCCTGCTCCAAAACATTATTCCTTGAATAAAAAACATAATCTAACCTTTTCTCCACCCCTCTAGAAATCCTCCATGTTGTCATACATGCTTTAGAATTTACCCTCTGCCCTCCATCCACCAAATCATGCCCTTGCAGAATCCCTTCCAACACCTGCTGACTACTATCCCCTTTGTCCCCTATCTGTATATTGAAATCCCCCCCCCCCCATTATAATTTGTTTATTAGTAGCACAAACTGTTAACCTGTCAACAATCCCTTTCCTCTTCTCAGCTGTCTGCGGAGCATACACTGAAAGTAATCGATATTCACCCCCTCTCCATTTTATATCTGCCCCAACCACCCTCCCTTGTGAAACTGTGAAATGGTTCTCAACTTTTATTTCCTGATCCCAAAACAATATCCCCACCCCTGAAGAAAAAACCCCACCCACGCTCCATACTGAACCTCCCCTTCCCCACTCTTTGGTATATTCCCTTACATCCTCAATACCTTTTAAAGGAACTTCTTGCAAAAAATAAATATTACATGCAAAAAAGAAAACACCGCTCTTCGTTTAACTGGATCTCTTATGCCCCTTACATTTATAGTCCCCACAGTCAATTCCTCCATAGACATCCTTATTCATTCTCTAATGTCCCCTCCAGTTCTTGTCCTTCCAGACTTGAGGCCCCACTCTTACTCCCCACTAATTCTGCCCAACTTACATGTGTTGCCCTGAATCCAGACGACTCCTTTTCCCTCTCTTCATGCCCCTTAATGTCCGTTTCCTCTGTCAGCTGAAGTAAGGGCCCCGCATAATCCAACTTCCCAGTCAGCACCCCAAACTGTCTCTCACATAACGTGCAGGTGTAAGAATTTCAGCGTATCTTGCAAGAAAAGCCATTAAGTTCTCATCTGTGACATATGGATTATACATGTGCACGGTGATGACTCTGAAATTTGGTCTGTCCAAACTTATGACGTTGAATCGCCCCAAAAGGCCTACCTTGTCACTCTTCTTAAACTTCTCCATCACCGATTTGCACAACTCCTCTGTGTTCACAGTCACGTCAAAATTCTTTTGTTGTATGTTGGTCTGCAAGCAGTTACACATCTTCCACTTTCAGCTTCATCTTGTCCAAAAGAAAAACCCATGCTAAGACTTCCCTTTCCATCAAATCGATTGCTGGATCCTTCAACTGGAAACGCAACGTAATTCTCAATCCCGCTCTTGGAACCGAGGGCGCAGATGTACCTGCCATAATTCCTTCGCCAATGATCAAAGTCACAACACTTGATCTTAGCCAAAAGGCAAAGAAGCGATGGTGTTACGAAGCAGTGGGGGCAGAGCCGGCAAAGGCGACGCCCAACTGGGTCACGGTGGGTTTGTACTTTGCCTCTAGGACCCCTGCTGTCGATCAGATTGGTTATTAAATCAGTGCATATTGGATGTGGAGGGCAGCAAAGCGGCTGCCTAAAACCAGGTGGGGGTCTGGGAGGCCTTTCCCGCCGTTCTCTTTCTTTTTTTTTATAGACCTCCCTCTTCAATCGTTCCCACTTGGACCCCTACATAAAATAAAATACCGCCCTCTCCAGGTTGGCCAGGAATGTTCTTGGGGGACTAAAAACAGAACAGACAAGTAAAATTAGGGGTAAAATCACAGCTTTAAAAATTAAAACCTTCCCTTCTATTGTCATTTGTCTCAGTCCCCAAAAGCCCAATCTTTGCCTGACTTTCCCTAAGATGTCAGTCCAATTTCCCCGTCCTCCACCCTCTCTGTCAAATTTCACCCCTAAAACTTTCAAATCATTGTCTTTAAAATGCAAATCAAGTCCACCTGTGTCAACTTCCCCCCACGGCCCGAAGAGCTGGGCCTCGGACTTGCTCCTATTGAGCTTAGCGCCCGAGGCCCGACCTTACCCGTCAGTCGAGTCCATTGCTCTTCGTACCGATAAAAGGTCAGTCGCTAAAAGGGTTACGTCATCCATACATAAAACACAGGTCGCTGTCAGTCCACCAGTCCCTGGGATGTCCAGTCCTTTAATCCATTTATCCCTTCTCAAGATTTGTGCCAGTGGCTCAATACAAGCCACGTACAGGAGGGGAGATAAAGGACACCCCTGACGGACGCCGCTGTGAATATTTACAGCTTTAGATAAATGCCCATTAACTACAATTTTACTGACCAGACTTTTGTACAGCAGTCCCACCCAGGCTATAAACCTCCCTGGAAACCCCATTTTTTCCAGTACCTTAAAAAGGAACCGGTGCGAGATACGGTCGAATGCTTTCTCAAAGTCTAAATTTAGGACTACTAGCCGAATGTTTCTGTCTCTCGCGTAGCAGATGGCATCTCTAATCAGCACTAGGCTGTCTGTGATCTTCCTCCCGGGCACAGCGCATGCTTGATCCGGGTGGATTACGTCCCCTAAAACTGTTGACATTCGTGTGGCTAAAATTTTGCTAAAAAGTTTACAATCAAAGTTTAAAAGCGTAATGGGTCGCCAATTTTTTAAGTCAGTCTTGTCACCTTTTTTGCGTAGTAGTGTCACTATCCCTATTCTAAAGCTGTTTGGAAGTCTGTTCAGGGTGTCAAATTCTTTAAAAATGGTCAACAAGTCATGTGCTAAAATGTCCCAAAAGGTCAAGTAAAATTCTACAGGTAGTCCGTCCAGTCCTGGGGACTTTCCCCGCTTAAAACCTTTGAGAGCTTTTTGTATTTCTAAAATGGTAAAATCTTGGCTTAAAAGTGCACATTGACTTTGGAGCTTTTGCTCTAAAAAACTTAAAACGTCCATTAAAATGTCTTCTTGTATTTCTTTTTGACCATATAAATCACTATAAAACTTTTCCACCCCTTTCAAGATCTCTTCTGTCCCACTTACTACCCTCCCATCTGTTTTTAAAGCTGTCAATGCCCCTCCCCGTGTTATGATCTTCTTAAAAAAATACCTCGTACATTTTTCATCTTCCTCAATCTTTTGTTCTTTGCTCCTTAAAATGACACCTTTACTTTGAATTTGGGCTAAAACTGACATTTCTTAATTTACCTCTTTAATTTCTTCACTAAAATCAAACCCACTGTTTAAAAGATTAAAATACCTCTGCCGTCGTTTTTGCAACCCCATCATGCATCTCTTTTCTTTGTTCTTTTTTTCCCTCCCTATTTTCTTAAAAAACAGTCCCGTCCTTCCCTTCACCATTTCCCACCACTGTGCCTGTGAGTCATACAAGTCTTGGAGGGTCTGCCATCGGCTGAACTGCTCTCTGTATTGCCCAACTACTTCCTCATCCTCCAACAGAGAGCAGTTCAACTTCCACAGCCCTCCTCCTAATGTCACACCAGAGTGCAGTGAAAGGGTGCAGGATAGCATCATGTGATCAGAAAAAAAGGCAGGTAATAATGTAGCATCGGTTGGCGAGCAGTCCCTTGTAAAAACGTAGTCGATTCGAGAGGCTTTGGTGCCGTCACCACTGAACCAGGTGAAACCCTCCTCTCTTTGATGCAATGTTTTAAAACAGTCGACTAAGTTAAAATCTCGCACTAAATTCTGCAGTAAAACCGATGTTTTGTCCATTTTAAAATCCTCTATCCCCTTCCGATCTCTCTGAGTTAAAACACAATTAAAATCCCCTGCAACCACAAGGGGAACCCTACCCAGCATGTGGGGTTGCAAGTCTTCTAAAAGCTCATATCTTTCGTGTTTTTCTGTAAAACCATACACATTTAGAACTTTAAAATCCTTATCTAAGAAAGTCAAGTCTGTTAAAATTGCTCGCCCATCCCTTACCACCGTGCTGCCCTTCACCAAAATATTTGGATTGTTAATTAAAATAGCAACACCGTCATTTTTGTTAAAATTGGACCCACTCTAGATGGATAGTCCTGGGGTCCAAAGCTCCTCCCATTTCCTATAATTTGTTAAAAAAGGTAAGGCACATTCTTGCAATAAAAACACATCTGACTTACAGGATTTTAAAAAGGATAAAACACTCTGTGCTTGTATGATGTTCCTCACACTTCTCACATTTATTGTGGAGATGGTGAGGGCCATGAGCAGTGTGGTTAAAAGCATATGAACTTTAAAAGGAAGACACTAAAAGACATACAGAGGTACCTTTAAAAATTATGTTATTTCTTGTTGCTTTTGCCTCTCCCTTCTCCCATGGAAGTTGGGTTCGGGAGGGCTAGAGCTAGACACTTCTGGAGCCACAGAGCTAAACTCTTGCGACTCTTTCGGCGTCGATGTTCTTAGCTTAAAATGCAGAAAAGAAACTTCATTTGGGGATTCTGATGGCCACATACGGTCTAGATCTTCTAACGAAGAACTATCCAGCCGATGCGTTACCCTCATTTTTTTCTCCTCTGCTTCACACAGAGGAGATCCCGCAGTTCTCTTCTGCACTTGAGCATTAGGGAGTGAAATGTCCGTTTCACTCCCACTGGATGGCACGCTTACCTCCGAGACAGTGTGGAGGGAGGAAACCGTTTCCTCCTCTCTTTCGCGCTATTCGTTTCCTTGTCTGGGAGTGGTTTTCTCCTCCTGTTCTGTTTCACCTCCCAATTGTGACTCCGCCCCTTTGGCCGCCCCACTTCCTCCTTTCTGCCCAATCCCTGAGGCTGACTGGGAATTTGAAATTCCCGCCAAAACCTCAGGGACCACCTCCTCCTCCATTCGTTCAGTGTGCGCTGATTGTGGGGCGGCCATTTTGTTAGCTTTAAGTTTGTTGGCGAAGCTTTTTGGGCAATCTCTGTAGAGGTGATTTGATTCTCCACACAGATTACACCGCCTGCCATTGGTACACTCTTCAAAACTGTGACCAATTTCTTTGCATTTCCCACATACAATTTCCTGGCATGCTTCAGCTAAGTGCCCAAACTTGCCACATTTTCTGCATAGCTTGGGCATACCTTGATAGTGGATGTAGCCTCTGTTCTCACCCAACACAATCATAGAAGGCAGATGCTTCAGGCCCTGGTAGCCCCTGGCGTCCTCCCATTGTTTAATAGGAATTCTCCAGGAGCATGTCCAGATGCCATCTTCATCTAAAACCTTGACTGGCTGGCCTCGAACGGTGCAAAATCTACCCAGCCAAACACAAATATCCTCCCCAGTTACTGTCTCATTAAACATTCTAACAATCACAGTTTTAAGTGTGTTGTCAGAGAGCTTTTCAACAGCAAACATGGAGAACTGGGATTTAACTGAATCAAATCTGTGCCAAATAACATTCAGGTGGGAAACAGTTTTAAAGCTAACATCATATCCTTTGTTCGGGGGCAGAGTCATAATGCAATTCAGATCTCCCGGATTAAAATTTAAGGTCTTTTGGATCAGCTTCCTGGAAAAGTCCAAACGGGACATTCCCAGGAGCTTCCCCTCAACCTCTTTGAATAAAAACCGGACGCTGTGGTGCCTCCGTATGCCGGCACGAGCACCCAACATTTTGGAGGCAGCAACAGCCTAAAACTTAAAAAACACAATAAATACTAATATAATAAATAACAATAAATAAATAAGTAAAACCTCTCACCTTATTGTAGAGTCCTAAAAACAACAGAATCAATTTACCTCACAAAGGTTGTGGGGCTGAAGATATTAAGAATCTCCAACCAGGAAACCTCCAGGAGGCGATCGCTGTCTCAACCGTCCGACCAGACCGAATGATCTTAGCCAAAAGGCTGAGAAGCGATGGTGCTATGAAGCAGTGGGGGCAGAGCCGGCAAAGGCGATGGCCAACTGGGCCATGGTGGGTTTGTGCTTTGCCTCTAGGACCCCTGCTGTCGATCAGATCGGTTATTAAATATCGGAGATTATTTGAAAAAAAATAACACGCCTTATTCAGATCATCATCTCGTTAGTCGAGATTCCAAGACCTGAAATTGTTGTGTCAGACAAAGGAGACATGCAAAATATCACTTGTGATCAGAAGGAGGGGGGAAAAAAGCTAAACTTTAACATTTGGATAGCCACCACAGGGTCATTTAGAAAATGGGTGTGGTCATGTGCTCCCAAAAGCCTATCATCCCTAAAGGAAAATTCAGAACTTTACAAAACTAGGTGAGCACATGCGGCACATGCCAACGACTTTCCATTCACACAGATTTAATCCCTCATTTCTTTCATCAAACTTCTCGCTTCACGTTCTTTGAAACTGTATCAAAAGCCCTTCATGAAAAATAGAAACATTTCAGTGAGCTTTACATTTAAAAACGATTGGTAATAACAGCTAGGTGGCAGCCTGGCAGGTGCCTCTAGGACTAGCATGAATCTTAGCACTCCATCAATACATGACAATTTATGAGATTAAAACCAAGTTTTTGCTCCAAACGAACCCCGAAAGCCTATCGTCCCTAAACGAAAACTCAGAGCTTTACAAAACTATGCGAGCACACGCGACACAAAGAGGCGTACAGAGACGGCGCCGTAAGCAATGCTACGACTGTTAAAAACTAGAGGATCGTTTAGCACAACGTAGTCTGCTTTCAACCAGTATGTCCAGAGGAGAGCGCGAACGCAGTCCCCCACTACCATAAATTATGCAGTCGAGATTCCCACATTTGGGGAATTCGCAGAGGTCAGCACAACTGGAGTGCAATGGCCGCGCCTCGCCCTGGGTGAGCCACCTTTCTGATCATGGTGTCTCCTCTGCCAGGTAAGTATGAGTCCCCAGGCCTCCAGTCAGAGGCTACCCTCTCCCTCTTTGCCATCCTCATCAACGGTGAGCCCCCCGCCTCCCCCGAAACAAAGGAAGGACGGGTCCCTTCCATTACTTGACTGCGATTTACATCACCGTGCCTTCAAGCCTGCAAACTTGAACGAGCTACGTGAGCTGTGGTCCTTTAGACCAATGTCTCCCTAATCTAACACACCTGATTCAACTCATCAGTAAAGACTCCAAGACCTCAGATGGGTGCATCACATCCAAAACGTGCAGTGACGCTTTGGGAACCACTGCTTTAGAACAACGGTGACCATTTCGTAAGGATGCGAGACAGTACCACCGACTCGGCCTGCCAGTCATCCCAGCACAGGTACGTAGAGACTTCTCGTAAAGCTCAAGCGACGTTTTGTAGGGGATTTTACAGTTAAACAGCCAAAAGACCCAATATGATAAATGAAGACCCAGAGTCAGAGTTTAAAAAAATAATTTGAAGAAAATTTTACTGAAGAATATTTTGCAGCTTCGAGTCTCGCAAGGAGTTCATTGGCCGTTCTGCGTACATTCACATTTCCACAACAATTATAGTCTAACTAACTACGTCATTACTAAGGATGCAAAGGTTCTGACTGGTTAAGAAAACTAGACAAAACTGGTCATTTTCCACACATGGACTGATAGTCAGAGGCATATCTTCTTCCATCACGATTCTGACGATCGGACCCTAAACTTAGGCACAGAATGTCCCAGTAAAGTGCCAGTTGTCCACCAGTACACATAAAGGACCTGTACAGAACACTTAGCGCACAAACAAAGACACACATGATTCACAGCTTCTTCAAGGCTGAAGTCGATCTGAGCTCTGCTCTGAACAGGAAACTTTCCCAAAATATACCGATAAGTTGTGCCTTTCTCTCAGTCAGAGGTACAGACAACATACTTCATTCTTTTCTAGTGTTTGGAAATGGAAAATAAGTCCTTTAACATAAGTCGAAGTCAGTCATTCTAAATAACTCAATATTTAGAAATATAAAGATTGATAACAACCCGATTACAAGTCATTCAAAATGTATATACCCTCATATTGAAGCAGCAGGGGATTCCAGAATCCAGGCCTTCAGTTTCTTCTACTGTTGGTCACAACAATTTGCAGTCCCTTAAAAGGGAAAGCACACCGTTCCTGGAAACACTGTAATACCAGGTCGATGCGTGGAGTGGACGGAGCAAGCTCCGGTTCCAGCTCCGTGAGCCAAAAATCCATTTAATATGTAGTCCCCGGATAGGGACGTATCAGATATTAAACTGATAAGAACAGATTTTTTCTTTTTAATTTTTTTATTTATTCATTCTCAGTATTTACATGTGCACGTCAAATATTTACACGCAGAATAAAATTTGTTTAAAACCAACACTTCCTTGTTCACTTCCTTTGTTCAAAAAAAAAAAAAAATACATATATATGTATTGTATATATATATATGTGTATCGCCAGTATGTATGTATGTCTGTATTTCATGTGAATTCTCATGTATGTCAGTCCTTTTTTGTGCAAGAACGGGGTGAGTCCTTATCAAATTTGTCCCTCCTTCCCTTGAAACAGACACCAAAATCTCGATGCTTCTGAGGAGATCTTCTTTAACCATGGCACCGCAGCTCCAACCGGTTGTTTTATGGGGGGCATCTACGGGCAGTCAGGGCTCGGGGCTGCGGGGACCTTTCCTTGTGAAGCTCCAGCCCCCATATTCGATTGGCAACATGTGGTGTACTCTTGCAGCCTTGTCTGTGCCAGCTGTAGGATGGCCTGCAAAGACACCTCCACGTGCTTCCCCACCAGCAGGTTTCTGGAGGTCCATATGGCGTCTTTGATGCAGTTTATAGTGAGCCAAAGTTTAGTCTCACGGTTTGCTGGTCCTTCCTTCTGGCTTGTTGCACCAAGCACTAGGTGGTAGTTGGGGACCCCCCCTACTGGTAGGCTCGGGAATTGCTGGGGGCCGGCCTGTGCCCACAGGTCCCTCACAACTCTGCACTCCCAGAGCGCATGCCTCACAGACTCCCGGTCGCCACACCCGGGTCGTGGGCAGATCGGATTCCTTGCCATGCCCCGAGAGTGCATCACGGCCCTGACCGGGAGGATCTCATGGGCAGTCATCCATGCCAAGTCTCGGTGTCTGTTTCGTAGGATAGGGTGGGATACTTTGCGCCAAACTATTTGGGCTTCACTTAAAGTAAACCCGCGCACTGGGCTCACTGACTCCCGTTCCTGCACAACAGAAAGAATGGCACGGTGGTTAGTTAAAATAGTCACATCTTCTTTTTCCAACTTAAAATGTTTTAAGAAACCCTTTATAAAGCCATAATTTGAAGGCAAATTAAAGGCTACTGGTGTTGTTAGATCTACTGTTAGAATCTTCAGAAAACGCAAATAGGATCCCATCCAGAAGCGTGCCATTGCTGCCGTCTTTTCTTCCTTAGATGTGGACGTAGCGTACTTTAAATGCAAGGCTGTGTATCGTGCTCCCAAAAACAAGTGGAAGTCTGGGACACCCTTCCCTCCATTCTTGGGGGACTTCTTTAAAACCTCCCTCCTGAGCCTCTCCCACTTGGAACTCCATAAGAAGTAGAAGATCGCTCGATCCAGCGCAAGGAGGAAGAATCTGGGAGGTTTAAAAACAGAACATAACAGTAAGAGCAAGGGTAGGATCACGGCTTTTATAATTAGAACCTTTCCCTCCACCGTCAACCGTCTCAATCTCCAGAAACCCAGTTTTTTCCTCACTTTACTCATCACGTCATGACAGTTTCCACTCCCTCCCCCCCTCTCTGTCAAATTTTATGCCCAGTATTTTTAAATCCGTGTTTTTACTAGTAACTCCCAAACCCGCAGGCTCACTGGGCTTCCATGGGCCATAGAATTGTGCCTGGGTCTTGTCTCTATTGAGTCTGGCTCCTGATGCTTTCCCAAACCAGTCTGTCATGTCCATGATTCTCTGAATTGATAGAGCATCCGTACATAAAAGATTGACATCGTCCATATACAAGACAGTCTTTGCAGTCAGTCCTCCCATACCAGGTATCGTCAGTCCATTAATCCACTGATCTCTTCTCAAGGCCTTCGTTAGAGGTTCAATACAAGCCACATACAGGAGAGGAGATAACGTACAGCCCTGACGGACACCACTGCGTATGTCAATCGCTTTTGAAAGCTTCCCATTAACTAGGATTCTGCTGGTTATCCCCTTATACAGCAAACCCACCCAAGCTAAGAATCTCCCAGGAAACCCCATTTTTTGCAAAACTTGAAACAAGTAATGGTGCGAGACTCGGTCGAAAGCCTTTTCAAAATCTAAATTTAGAACTATCAGCCGAATATTTCTGTCTCTCGCATAACAGATGGAGTCTCTTATCAGTACGAGGCTGTCCATGATCTTCCTCCCAGGGACGGCGCAGGCTTGATCCGGGTGGATCAGATCTGCTAAAACTGTCGACATTCGTAATTTTAAGTTTGCTGAAAAGTTTGCAATCGAAATTTAAGAGAGTTATGGGACGCCAATTTTTTTAATCCGTTTTGTCATCTTTTTTATGTATTAGAGTCATTATTCCTGTCCTAAAACTGTCCGGAAGTCGGTCAAGGTTATCAAAGTCATTAAAAACAGCCAAAAGGTCCTGTCTTAAAATGTCCCAAAAAGTCAAGTAGAATTCCAAGGGAAGTCCGTCAGCTCCAGGCGCTTTTCCTCTTTTAAAATCCTTAACACTTTTATCTATCTCCGATAGGTTAAAATCATTTATCAGGGCGGCGTCATCTTTTACTGTTTTCACTATGCAAGTTAAAACTTCACTTAAAATATTCTCATCACTTACCTTTTCATCATAAAGTTCTTTGTAGAAGTTTTCTACTACTGAAAAAATACCATCTTTTCTCCTTCTTTGTTACTTAAATTCACCATTGCTCCTCCTCCACTGATGATTTTCTTAAAAAAATATCTTGTGCATTTCTCACCCTCCTCTAGTTCCTTTTCCCTACTCCTGAAGATAATGCCTCTGCTTTTAACCTCAGCCAGTTCCAACATTTCTTTTTTAACCTCCTTTATTTCATTGTTAAAGTCAAAACCCTGACTAAGGAGATAGAAGTACCATTGTAGCCTCCTTTGCAGTCCTACCATCTGTCTCCTTTCTTTTAATTTTTTCTTTTTCCCTGCCCATCTAAAAAAGGTCTTGGTCTTCTCCTTCACCATTTCCCACCACTGTACTCGTGAATTGTAAAAATCTTGTAAGGTCTGCCATTTGCTGTACTGCTCCCTGTAGTCTGCTGTAATCTCCAGGTCTTCCAGTAAGGAGCAGTTCAGCCTCCATATTCCTCTCCCTATCGTCACACCTGTAGGAAAAGAAAGGGTGCACGAAAGCATAGCATGGTCCGAAAAGAAGACGGGAGTCAACTTAGCAGCCACCGGTACCAAATCTCTTGCAAAAATATAATCTATACGGGAGGCCTTTGTGCCATCACCACTAAACCAGGTGAGGCCTTTTTCCCCAGGATGCATAGTTCTAAAACAGTCAGTCAGTTTAAAATCCTTTATCATGTTCTGTAATAAAATGGATGTTTTATCTCTTGTAAAAGCATCCCCTTCCCCTCTTTTCCTATCATTTCTACTTAAGACACAATTGAAGTCCCCTGCTAAAACAAGTGGTGTTTTCCCCAGGAGATGAGGCTGCAAGTCTTCCAGGAGGTCATACCTGTCATTTTTGTCTGTAAAACCATATATATTTAAAACATTAAAATCACATCCTAGAAAGGACAAATTTATTAACAGAGCTCGCCCATCTCTCACCACTGTACTCCCCTTCACCAAGAGATGAGGATTTTTTATTAAAATTGCTACCCCATCTGCTCTGTTAAAATTTGATCCGCTCCACACAGATGGTAAGTGGGGCCACTGTTCTTCCCATCTCTTATAGTTTGGCATAAAAGGTAGAGCAAATTCTTGTAAAAGCAGGATGTCACTACTTTGGGTTTGTAAAAGAGATAAAACAGATTTGGTTCTCACCTGTGACCTCACACTTCTTACATTTAAGGTGGAGAGTGTGAGTGTCATGATAAAAACTGTTAAAAAGGACAAGTGCAACCTTTTAGAACACATAAATAAATGTCTAGAATTTCAGTTTAAAGGGGTATCTATATCTTGTAACACTCGCTTTCCTTTTCCTTCCCTATTTGGGGAGTCCAGGGATCGAAACTGTTCACCCTTTGGGCTGGCTCTCGGAGTGGATGTTTGGAGTTCTATTGACAAAAAGGATATTTCATTTGGGGAATCCAGTGGAAAAAAAGGGTTCAGATCCTCTGATGAGGAGGAGTCCAAAGGCAATCCTACTCGATCCCTTTTCTCTTTTTTCTCCTCAACAGGGGATCGGGCATTTCTTTTTTTACCTCTCGAACTAGCTGCTAAAAAATCATTACTTACTTTTTCTGATACCTCCTCCACTACATTTTGTAGCTCCTGGTTGTCTTGTTCGCTATCCTCCTCTTTTCTCTGTCCAATTAAATCAGTTTTCTTTCCCATTACTGATTGATGGAGTTTCATCCCCCTATTTCCCTCTGCTCCCTCATTTGACTTCGCTCTCTCCTTACCTCTATCATCTGTTTTCTCTCCACCAACCACAGGGTTTGGTGGGAGATTTGAAATTGGCTCCGCCTCCTTGTTATCCTGTTGTGCTTCTTCCTCAACCGCCATTTGGTTTGCTTTAACTTTGTTGGCGAATGATTTGGGGCAGTCTCTATAGAGATGGGCAAGATCTCCACAAAGATTGCACCTTCTGCCATTTGGACATTCTTCAAAAGGATGTCCAATTTCTCTGCACTTATTACAAAAAAACTTTCTGGCATGCTTCGACAAGATGCCCAAACTCCCCACATCGCCTGCAGAGTTTGGGCATACCCTGATAATAAATGTAGCCTCTGTTTTCTCCCAGAACTATCATTTGGGGTAAATGTCTCAGACCTTGGAAGCCCTGGGGGTCTTCCCATTGTTTGATGGGGACCCTCCAGGAACAATTCCAAATACCATCTTCGTCATATACCTTCATAGCCTGGCCCCTTACAGTGCAAAATCTACCCAGCCACGTACAAATGTCTTCTCCATTAACAGTTTCATTGAACATCCTCACAATAACTGTTTTCTGTGTATTATCTGTCAATTTCTCAACTTTAAACATGGAGAACTGGGTCTTATGTGTGTCAAAACGTTGCCAGAAGTCATTTAACAGTGCCGCATTCTTAAAACTCACATCAAAGCCCTTGTTAAAAGGCAAAGTCAAAATACAATTTAAATCCCAAGAGTTTCTGAATCAATTTCCTTGAAAAGTCTAGTCTAGACATTTCTAATAGCTTCCCATCTATTTCTAAAAATTGAAACATTGTGCTGTGGTGCCTCCGCACGCCGACCCGGGAAGCCGACATGTTGGAGGCACCCACAGCTCAAATACCAAGAGCAAATAGATAAAATCCACAACAAGTAAAAGTAGAAGTTATAAACTCACCTTAAAATCTCTGCAAATCTCCTGAAAAAAAAAAAAAAAGAACAAAACAAACCAAAAAACAGACACAACGTTACAAAAAACATGCAACAATAAAGAAGAACAGACTGAACGTGAAAACAATATACCTCCTTGAATGGGTGTAAGAAATCCTATAGACAAGCACAACCAAAAACCCACAAAGAGGCGATCGCAAACCAACCGTCTGACCAGACACTTGATTCCCTGCCAGGTAAGTATGAGTCCCCAGGCCTCCAGTCAGAGGCTACCCTCTCCCTCTTTGCCATCCTCATCAACGGTGAGCCCCCCGCCTCCCCCGAAACAAAGGAAGGACGGGTCCCTTCTATTACTTGACTGCGATTTACGTCACCGTGCCTTCAAGCCTGCAAACTTGAACGAGCTACGTGAGCTGTGGTCCTTTAGACCAATGTCTCCCTAATCTAACACACCTGATTCAACTCATCAGTAAAGACTCCAAGACCTCAGATGGGTGCATCACATCCAAAACGTGCAGTGACGCTTTGGGAACCACTGCTTTAGAACAACGGTGACCATTTCGTAAGGATGCGAGACAGTACCACCGACTCGGCCTGCCAGTCATCCCAGCACAGGTACGTAGAGACTTCTCGTAAAGCTCAAGCGACGTTTTGTAGGGGATTTTACAGTTAAACAGCCAAAAGACCCAATATGATAAATGAAGACCCAGAGTCAGAGTTTAAAAAAATAATTTGAAGAAAATTTTACTGAAGAATATTTTGCAGCTTCGAGTCTCGCAAGGAGTTCATTGGCCGTTCTGCGTACATTCACATTTCCACAACAATTATAGTCTAACTAACTACGTCATTACTAAGGATGCAAAGGTTCTGACTGGTTAAGAAAACTAGACAAAACTGGTCATTTTCCACACATGGACTGATAGTCAGAGGCATATCTTCTTCCATCACGATTCTGACGATCGGACCCTAAACTTAGGCACAGAATGTCCCAGTAGAGTGCCAGTTGTCCACCAGTACACATAAAGGACCTGTACAGAACACTTAGCGCACATACAAAGACACACATGATTCACAGCTTCTTCAAGGCTGAAGTCGATCTGAGCTCTGCTCTGAACTGGAAACTTCCCCAAAATATACCGATAAGTTGTGCCTTTCTCTCAGTCAGAGGTACAGACAACATACTTCATTCTTTTCTAGTGTTTGGAAATGGAAAATAAGTCCTTTAACATAAGTCGAAGTCAGTCATTCTAAATAACTCCATATTTAGAAAGATAAAGATTGATAACAACCCGATTACAAGTCATTCAAAATGTATATACCCTCATATTGAAGCATGGAGTGGACGGAGCAAGCTCGGGTTCCAGCTCCGTGAGCCAAAAATCCATTTAATATGTAGTCCCCGGATAGGGACGTATCTGATATTAAACTGATAAGAACAGATTTTTTTTATTTTTTTTATTAACACCAAAATCATACGTGTACATTGATCACACAGTTCAAATCAAAATTATTATTCCATACCCAATTCCTAACAGAAAAAAAACCAAGAAAAACTATTTGAGGCCCCTTCTCAAAAAATTTTTAATTTCCTCCTTAAACTTAACCTCTTGAACTACCTCCTCCACCCCGTTCAAAACACCATACAGAATTGTTTTGGGACCCTTTCCATTTTGCTTTGATCTCAACATTGAAGTCCTCTGATTCCACAAAACTCTTTTTCCCTCTGATATAATTATCCACACCGCCTTCCTCAATTCAATTTTTTGTCCCTCCAGACCCTCTCCATAAATAATCAAATTCCGGGTCAGTAAAGGACCCTTACACCCCTTCCACCACTGGTACAATAAAAGCCAGAATTCCGAAGAAACTTGGCAAAACCAAAAAACGTGCTCTATTGTTTCTTCCCTCCCACACCCCCTTGGACATAAAGGTGACTTCCCCTGTCCATGCCGATACAGTCTCTCCCTTACCGGTAAACGCCCCAGAGCTCCCAACCAATGAAGATCTCTGCAAGTCCCGTCCAAGTATGACGGCTGCAGCATTCCCCAATTTACAACAACTGGGAGTCGACTTTCAAAACTTTCCCCACCCACCCTCCTCTCTCGCAAACCCTTGTACAGCTCCTTATGGTTCAACACTGCTCTCTGTTCCAAACACCAAGGATGCTTACGCACCAGGTTAGCAAAACACTGGTATTCTGCTGTCCTATCCATAGCCCATGGAACCAACTTATCCCACACAATCAGAGCTCTCAGCGGAAAAGCTGCCCAAAACTTTGCCAAGAAATAGGCTTTATGGTTCGTTGCCTGAACGATTAGACGAGCCAGAAAGGATGAAAAAATAGCTGTCACCCACAATGTAAAAAAAGGCACATTCCTCCCACCCTTCTTAATTTCCTGACTCACCTGAGCCCTAGATACCAGCTCACTCCCACCTTTCCACAGAAAGGAATACACCAGCCCCTCTAACTCACGGCCACAATTATAAGGAAGAGGAAACACATATGCCAAATAATTAACTGTTGGCAGTAAATCTGCTTTTATCACTAGAGATCTGCCAGATAATGAAAGCTCTCTAGTACTCCACAACCCTATTTTAGAGCGTACCTTTCCAATCAAAACCTTCCAATTCTCTTTAGCACTGTTCTGCCTAAAAAACTGAACTCCTAAAACCTTCAGCCCATTCTCGCATAAACTATATTCCCCAAAGGCCGTCTTTCGGTTAGCCCATTGTCCAACGTACATTACAGCGGATTTTGACATATTCACTTTCGCCCCGGTAGCTTCCCCAAAAGCCTTCAGAATTTTACTTGACTCTCTAAAATCCCGCTCTGATGTCAAAAAGAGTGTCATGTCATCTGCATACAACAACACCTTTGCTCGCACACCTCCGGCCCCTGGTAGGTGCAGACCTGTAAAAGCCTGACATGCCCTTAAGCAGGAAGCTAGTGGCTCAATGGACAAAATGTAAAGAAGAGGGGAAAGAGGACAACCTTGTCTTACTCCCCCTAGCTGCTCCACTGGCTTTGTTAAAAAACCATTAACTTTAAATTTACTCACTGCCCCTTCATATAATAAACGAACCCACTCCCTAATTCTTGCCCCAAATCCTACCCTCTCAAGGACTGCAAACAGAAAAGGCAGGCTCACCCTGTCAAAGGCCTTCTCTTGATCCAGGCTCAAAATGGCTAGAGCCAACTGCCGTTGCTCTGCCCACCCAATAGCATCCCTGATCAGGGTTAGATTTAAGCTACCAGAACGACCTGGTACCCCACAGGTCTGATCAGGATGCACCACTTTCTCCACCACAGATCTCATCCGTAAAAATATGACCTTTGCCAGAATCTTGTAATCAGTGGTAAGCAGGGTAATAGGTCTCCAGTTTGCCAACTCTGTCCTGTCCCCTTTCTTATACAGAAGAGAGACGTGCCCTGTCCTCATAGAGGCTGGAAGTAGCCCAGTCACCAAGCTCTCATTATAAACCTCGACCAAGTCTTGTCCAATCAGTTGCCCAAAGGAGCAAAAGAGCTCAACTGGCAAACCATCGCTACCTGGGGCCGTCCCTTTCTCAAAGGATGCCATTGCCCCTTCCACTTCTTGCAATGACACCTCTCCTTCCAATACTGCAGCTTCCTCCTCCTCTAAGACCTTGTCTAAACAAGCTACAAACTCCCTTGATTTTGAGTCCACTGCACCCCGGGGACTAAAGAGCTGCTTATAAAAGCCTTCTACTGTTCTCAACATCTCATCTGTATCTGTAACATATCCATTCTCTCCCCTTAACCCTTCTATCACTTTCCTTTGCTGCTGCTTCTTTATGGTAGCAAAAAAGTACTTTGATGGCTTTTCTTCTGACTCCCGTCGTCTCGCCCCCATTTCCATCATAAACTTCCCGGCCTCCTCCATATAAAAGGTTTTGACCTTATCTTGAATAATATAAAACCTATCTCGCCCATCCGCTGTCTCTCCACCCCCCCCGAGCCCATAAAAATTGCATCTCCCTAATCCAACCCCCAATTTGCTCCCGCCTTTTCACCGCCTTGGCTTCTCCCCACCACCTACAAAACAAAGCCATTCTCTCTTTAACCCCCTCCCACCACTGGGCCCGTGTATCAAACAGACCCTTCAAATTTTGCCAGGATCTATACAGAAGCCTAAAAACCTTACAGAAAAACCCATCCTGCAAATGCGATTTATTAAACCTCCAAGACCCCCTCCCCCTCTCAATACCCCCCACCTCCACCTCAACCCCTATCATACAATGATCTGACAACCACACTGGCAAAATAAAGAAATTTTCCACTCTAACACCCGTTGACACAAACACATAATCCAAACGGGATGTCTCTCCTCTACTATTTCTCCAAGTGAAGCCCTCCAAAGCCCTCCCTGCCAATTTAAAGGAATCACGGTAAGAAAAACTTCTACGGAGATGCGCTAATTCCCCTTTCAGTTCTTTATCTAGTGAAACATTAAAGTCCCCTCCCAGTATCACCGTCCGATTTGTATAAAGCAAAGGCTTCAAAACATCAAAAAAACCCATCCTCTCTTCCCTTTTACTAGGTGCATATACATTAATTAATCTGATGCCTACACCTCTCCATCTTACATCAGCATACAACACCCTTCCTGGAACTACCATTAGATTCCCTTCAATAATGAACTCCTGAGAGTTAAAAAGTATACCCACCCCGTCTGCATTGACATTCCCAGCCCCCCAGATAGCCGGACCTTTTCCCCATTCTTTTGAAAAGAGAATCTCATCTCTGCTACTCTCTAGATGGCATTCTTGTAAGAACATAACATCAAAACGAACAAAACTCAAAGACTCAAAAAAGGCTATCCTTCGTTTTACCATCTTCAAGCCTCTTACATTAAGAGAGGCTACCCTCAGTCCCCCCATTTAACACAAAGAAGGAAAAAACACTAACCAGGTCTTTTCATTCATTTCACCGTTAAAAACTCCCTTTCCTTCCAAAGGTCCCCTTTCCTCTGCCCTTCCCCTTTCTTGTAAGCACCTCACACCATTCTCCTCTTTCATTTCCTCTATCCCCACCCTCCTCCCGCCCCCCTTCCTCTCCCTTCCCGTGCACTTTCCCCTTCCCTTTCTCCATTACTTCCATCCACCCACCCACCTCCCCTCCTTCCCCTCTCTCATTCCCCTTCTCCCATCCCTCTTTATCCTTCTGCAAAATTAACTTAACATTTTCCAAAACCCCTCCCCCACTCCGGTTTCCCCCACTTTCCTCTACCACCCTCTCCCTTGTGTCCATCTCTTCCATAACACATTTACTCTGTCTCTGTCTAAGTGCAGGTTCTTGAGCCTGGATTTTACTGCACTTCTTTTCCCGATCTCCAGTCACCTCCTCCCCAAATTTCCTTCTTCTGAAGCCCTGTCTTTTATCAAGCCTCATCGAGGGCCCATCACCTTCCATTGTGTACTCCAACTCCATTTCCAAATGTAGCTCCCCTTCACCACCTATAGACTCAGCTTTCCCGGACTCCGTCTCCTCATAAATACCGCACAGTACCTCCGCGACATCAACCTCCGACCAATCCTGCAAAGGACTCAACTGTAACTCCTCCATCCCGCTTCCTTCTTCCATCAGATTTCCACTCCTTGCTTCCGCCGCCTGCCCTCTCACAGCTCCACCACCTGCCTCCACTCCCGAAGGGCCCGCCGCTTGACTCTCTCTTCCGCCCGCCACGCTCATCAACAGACCTTCAAGATCAGCCTGCATACTTTGACTTTCATTAAACAAGCTGGAAAAGGTTTTCTGTCGGCTTGGACATACCCGGAACAAATGGTCCCTTCCTCCACATAAACTGCAGGTTTTTGGTTCTGGGCAGGCCGACGCCATGTGCTCTGCAGAACCACAAAAACGGCATCTCTGTCCCGTGCAGTCCGCTTTCAGATGTCCCTGCACTCCACACCTCCTGCAATACGTTGGCTGACTTGGATAAAACAAAAATCCCTTATTGGAACCAATATAGAAAGACCCAGGTGGATGAACTACCTCACCTGGAACAACTTTATCCATCCGTAACTTAACCAGGTATCTTCTCTTTCCATTCCATATACCAAAACGGTCTTTCAAATGTTCACCTCCTTTCACCGTCTCACAGTACCTAGTCAAAAAGGCCAAAACGTCCCCATCCTCCACGTAGGGGTTATATAGGTGGATAGTTAGTGGCATGAAATCCTGGAGATAAGCAGGGAAAAGCTGCAGATCCTTTAGCAAAGGGTGCTCCTTCTTCTTCTTCCATGACTCGTGAAAAGCAGTATAGTCAGTCAATTGAAAAAGGGTCAAATCCATAAACCCGGATGTAGAAAAGTCTTGCAAACAAAAAATCAAAGAAACCGGAACACCAAACAGTCCTCTTAGTATCTCCATCACCACGAATTCTCTCCCGAATCTCCTTTTAACTTCCGCAGTCGCCTCCGCCTTCACCTGCAATCGTACCGTATTCTTCATCCGCACCACCATGGTCGGCAAGGGTGTATCCTCTCTCGCAAATTCCATTTGGTATGATCCCACTTGATCTTAGCCAAAAGGCCGAGAAGCGATGGTGCTATGAAGCAGTGGGGGCAGAGCCGGCAATGGCGATGCCCAACTGGGCCACGGTGGGTTTGTACTTTGCCTCTAGGACCCCTGCTGTCGATCAGATCGGTTATTAAATATCGGAGATTATTTGAAAAAAAATAACACGCCTTATTCAGATCATCATCTCGTTAGTCGAGATTCCAAGACCTGAAATTGTTGTGTCAGACAAAGGAGACATGCAAAATATCACTTGTGATCAGAAGGAGGGGGGAAAAAAGCTAAACTTTAACATTTGGATTGCCACCACAGGGTCATTTAGAAAATGGGTGTGGTCATGTGCTCCCAAAAGCCTATCATCCCTAAAGGAAAATTCAGAACTTTACAAAACTAGGTGAGCACATGCCAACGACTTTCCATTCACACAGATTTAATCCCTCATTTCTTTCATCAAACTTCTCGCTTCACGTTCTTTGAAACTGTATCAAATGCCCTCCATGAAAAATAGAAACATTTCAGTGAGCTTTACATTTAAAAACGATTGGTAATAACAGCTAGGTGGCAGCCTGGCAGGTGCCTCTAGGACTAGCATGAAGCTTAGCACTCCATCAATACATGACAATTTATGAGATTAAAACCAAGTTTTTGCTCCAAACGAACCCCGAAAGCCTATCGTCCCTAAACGAAAACTCAGAGCTTTACAAAACTATGCGAGCACACGTGACACAAAGAGGCGTACAGAGACGGCGCCGTAAGCAATGCTACGACTGTTAAAAACTAGAGGATCTTTTAGCACCACGAAGTCTGCTTTCAACCAGTATGTCCAGGGGAGAGCGCGAACGCAGTCCCCCACTGTGCATCACATCCAAAACGTGCAGTGACGCTTTGGGAACCACTGCTTTAGAACAACGGTGACCATTTCGTAAGGATGCGAGACAGTACCACCGACTCGGCCTGCCAGTCATCCCAGCACAGGTACGTAGAGACTTCTCGTAAAGCTCAAGCGACGTTTTGTAGGGGATTTTACAGTTAAACAGCCAAAAGACCCGATATGATAAATGAAGACCCAGAGTCAGAGTTTAAAAAAATAATTTGAAGAAAATTTTACTGAAGAATATTTTGCAGCTTCGAGTCTCGCAAGGAGTTCGTTGGCCGTTCTGCGTACATTCACATTTCCACAACAATTATAGTCTAACTAACTACGTCATTACTAAGGATGCAAAGGTTCTGATTGGTTAAGAAAACTAGACAAAACTGGTCATTTTCCACACATGGACTGATAGTCAGAGGCATATCTTCTTCCATCACGATTCTGACGATCGGACCCTAAACTTAGGCTCAGAATGTCCCAGTAGAGTGCCAGTTGTCCACCAGTACACATAAAGGACCTGTACAGAACACTTAGCGCACATACAAAGACACACATGATTCACAGCTTCTTCAAGGCTGAAGTCGATCTGAGCTCTGCTCTGAACAGGAAACTTCCCCAAAATATACCAATAAGTTGTGCCTTTCTCTCAGTCAGAGGTACAGACAACATACTTCATTCTTTTCTAGTGTTTGGAAATGGAAAATAAGTCCTTTAACATAAGTCGAAGTCAGTCATTCTAAATAACTCAATATTTAGAAAGATAAAGATTGATAACAACCCAATTACAAGTCATTCAAAATGTATATACCCTCATGTAACAAAGTTCTTAAGAACGGGAAGAAGGAGGCGGGAACCGGCGAACATTCAACAACTTTAATCAATTCAAAACCAAACAATAAAACCAAAAAGTATAAGGGCGGCAGTTCCTCACGGCGACTGCCGCCCACACCAACAAAATAAAACACAACATAAAATCCAGGCCTGGTCCTCTCTCGTCCTTCACTGTCGTCGCTCCTCCTTTATGCTTCCGGAGCTCCTCCGTGAGAGATACGAGACCGGTGCGCCGAGCACCTGAAGCTCGTTAACACTCGCGTCACCCGCCTCGCACCGTTCCCTCACGGCTCTCGCCCGCCCTGCTCGTCACATACCCCCATCGCCCCTCGCAGGCCGGGCGGTACCCACGAGGCTGCGCCTACTCCCCCCCGGGGGCCGGCGATGGCTCCTCCGTGAGAGATACGAGACCGGTGCGCCGAACACCTGAAGCTCGTTAACACTCGCGTCACCGGCCTCGCGCCGTTCCCTCACGGCTCTCGCCCGCCCTGCTCGTCACACCTCATATTGAAGCAGCAGGGGATTCCAGAATCCAGGCCTTCAGTTTCTTCTACTGTTGGTCACAACAATTTGCAGTCCCTTAAAAGGGAAAGAACACCGTTCCTGGAAACACTGCAATACCAGGTCGATGCGTGGAGTGGACTGAGCAAGCTCCGGTTCCAGCTCCGTGAGCCAAAAATCCATTTAATATGTAGTCCCCGGATAGGGACGTATCAGATATTAAACTGATAAGAACAGATTTTTTTCTTTCGAAAAAAGTTTTATTGTCACATTTTTTCCATTCATTCATTCTTGCCACACGTTTAAAACAGCGGAGATCCCCTCTCCTCCGGCCCGCTGGCCCGCTGTTCCCTTTTTGTGCGACCCCGGCCCCCCCATCCGAATAACGACGCGCGGCCCACCCTGCAGCATTGATCTCATTTTCTGCTCGCATGCGTGGAGGGGGACCGTCACGCGTTTCCCCACCAGCAGGTTTCTGGTGGCCCAGATGGCATCCTTGATCACGTTTAGGGCGAGCCAGAGCGAGGTAAAATCTTGTGGTGACAGGTCCTTCAAGCCCTGGCCCACCCCCAGGATGGTGAGCTTGTAGTCTAACCGGGCCCCACCCGCTGGCAGGCACGGGAAAACCAGGGGGCCGGTCCTGGCCCACATGTCCCGCGCAGCGCCGCACTCCCAGAGCAGATGACGGACGGTCTCCGGGGATTTACACCCGGACCGTGGGCAGACGGGATTTTTGGCCATGCCTCTGGAGTGCATTACCGCCCTGACCGGGAGGATCTCATGGGCCACCATCCACGCAAAGTCTTTGTGCTTGTTCTGGAGAGCTGGGTGGGCAACGTTCCTCCAAACCTGTTTGGCCTCACTTAGCGTGAGGCCCGGGACTGGACTCACCGTTTCTCGATCCTGCACAAGAGAGATCAAAGACTTGTGTTTAGTTAAAATGCTGGCATCATTTCCTTCTAAAAGGTACTTTTTTAAAAATGTCTTAATAAAACTGTATTCTGTAGACAAATTAAAAGAAACTGGACTTTTAAGATCAACCGGTAAAAATTTTTGCGCTCTTAGGTATGACCCCATCCAGAAACGAGCCATCGCCGCAGTCTTTTTCTCTCTGGATGGGGTCAGTGCATACTGGATGTGGAGGGCGGCAAAGCGGCTTCCTAAAAACAGGTGGGGGTCTGGGAGGCCTTTCCTGCCGTTCTCTTTTCTTTTTTTTTCGACCTCCCTCTTCAGTCTTTCCCACTTGGACCCCCACATAAAATAAAATACCGCCCTCTCCAGGTTGGCCAGGAATATTCTTGGGGGATTAAAAACAGAACAGACAAGTAAAATTAGGGGTAAAATCACAGCTTTAAAAATTAAAACCTTCCCTTCTATTGTCATTTGTCTTAGTCCCCAAAAACCCAATCTTTGCCTAACTTTCCCTAAGATGTCAGTCCAGTTTCCCCGTCCTCCACCCTCTCTGTCAAATTTCACCCCTAAAACTTTCAAATCATTGTCTTTAAAATGCAAATCAAGTCCACCTGTGTCAACGTCCCCCCACGGCCCGAAGAGCTGGGCCTCGGACTTGCTCCTATTGAGCTTAGCGCCCGAGGCCCGACCGTACCAGTCAGTCAAGTCCATTGCTCTTCGTACCGATAAAAGGTCAGTCGCTAAAAGGGTTACGTCATCCATATATAAAACACAGGTCGCTGTCAGTCCACCAGTCCCTGGGATGTCCAGTCCTTTAATCCATTTATCCCTTCTCAAGATTTGTGCCAGTGGCTCAATACAAGCCACGTACAGGAGGGGAGATAAAGGACACCCCTGACGGACGCCGCTGTGAATATTTACAGCTTTAGATAAATGCCCATTAACTACAATTTTACTGACCAGACTTTTGTACAGCAGTCCCACCCAGGCTATAAACCTCCCTGGAAACCCCATTTTTTCCAGTACCTTAAAAAGGAACTGGTGCGAGATGCGGTCGAATGCTTTCTCAAAGTCTAAATTTAGGACTACTAGCCGAATGTTTCTGTCTCTCGCGTAACAGATGGCATCTCTAATCAGCACTAGGCTGTCTGTGATCTTCCTCCCGGGCACAGCGCATGCTTGATCCGGGTGGATTACGTCCCCTAAAACTGTTGACATTCGTGTGGCTAAAATTTTGCTAAAAAGTTTACAATCAAAGTTTAAAAGCGTAATGGGTCGCCAATTTTTTAATTCAGTCTTGTCGCCTTTTTTGTGTAGTAGTGTCACTATCCCTATTCTAAAGCTGTCTGGAAGTCTGTTCAGGGTGTCAAATTCTTTAAAAATGGTCAACAAGTCATGTGCTAAAATGTCCCAAAAGGTCAAGTAAAATTCTACAGGTTAAAACCTTTGAGAGCTTTTTGTATTTCTAAAATGGTAAAATCTTGGCTTAAAAGTGCACATTGACTATGAAGTTTTTGGTCTAAAAAATTTAAAACGTCCATTAAAATGTCTTCTTTTATTTCTTTTTGACCATATAAATCACTATAAAACTTTTCCACCCCTCTCAAAATTTCTTCTGTCTTTCTTACTACCCTCCCATCTGTTTTCAAAGTTGTCAATGCCCCTCCCCGTGTTATGATCTTCCTAAAAAAATACCTTGTACATTTTTCATCTTCCTCAATCTTTTGTTCTTTACTCCTTAAAATGACACCTTTACTTTGAATTTGGGCTAAAACTGACATTTCTTGCTTTACTTCTTTAATTTCTTCACTAAAATCAAACCCACTATTTAAAAGGTTAAAATACCTCTGCAGTCGTTTTTGCAACCCCATCATGCATCTCTTTTCTTTGTTCTTTTTTTCCCTCCCTATTTTCTTAAAAAACAGTCCCGTCCTTCCCATCACCATTTCCCACCACTGTGAGTCATTCAAGTCTCGGAGGGTCTGCCATCGGCTGAACTGCTCTCTGTATTGCCCAACTACTTCCTCATCCTCCAACAGAGAGCAGTTCAACTTCCACAGCCCTCCTCCTAATGTCACACCAGAGGGCAGTGAAAGGGTGCAGGATAGCATCATGTGATCAGAAAAAAAGGCAGGTAATAATGTAGCATCGGTTGGCGAGCAGTCCCTTGTAAAAACGTAGTCGATTCGAGAGGCTTTGGTGCCGTCACCACTGAACCAGGTGAAACCCTCCTCTCTTTGATGCAATGTTTTAAAACAGTCGACTAAGTTAAAATCTCGCACTAAATTCTGCAGTAAAACCGATGTTTTGTCCATTTTAAAATCCTCTATCCTCTTCCTATCTCTCTCAGTTAAAACACAATTAAAATCCCCAGCAACCACAAGGGGTACCCCAACCAGCATGTGGGGTTGCAAGTCTTCTAAAAGCTCATATCTTTCGTGTTTTTCTGTAAAACCATACACATTTACAACTTTAAAATCCTTATCTAAGAAAGTCAAGTCTGCTAAAATTGCTCGCCCATCCCTTACCACCGTGCTGCCCTTCACCAAAATATTTGGATTGTTAATTAAAATAGCAACACCGTCATTTTTGTTAAAATTGGACCCACTCCAGATGGACAGTCCTGGGGTCCAAAGCTCCTCCCATTTCCTATAATTTGTTAAAAAAGGTAAGGCACATTCTTGCAATAAAAACACATCTGACTTACAGGATTTTAAAAAAGATAAAACACTCTGTGCTCGTATGTTGTTCCTCACACTTCTCACATTTATTGTGGAGATGGTGAGGGCCATGAGCAGTGTGGTTAAAAGCATATGAACTTTAAAAGGAAGACACTAAAAGACATACAGAGGTACCTTTAAAAATTATGTTATTTCTTGTCGCTTTAGCCTCTCCCTTCTCCCATGGGAGTTGGGTTCGGGAGGGCTAGAGCTAGACACTTCTGGAGCCACAGAGCTAAACTCTTCGGTGTCGATGTTCATAGCTTAAAATGCAGAAAAGAAACTTCATTTGGGGATTCTGATGGCCACATACGGTCTAGATCTTCTAACGAAGAACTATCTAGCCGATGCGTTACCCTCATTTTTTTCTCCTCTGCTTCACACAGAGGAGATCCCGCAGTTCTCTTCTGCACTTGAGCGTTAGGGAGTGAAATGTCCGTTTCACTCCCACTGGATGGCACGCTTACCTCCGAGACAGTGTGGAGGGAGGAAACCGTTTCCTCCTCTCTTTCGCTCTCTTCGTTTCCTTGTCTGGGAGTGGTTTTCTCCTGTTTTGTTTCACCTCCCAATTGTGACTCCGCCCCTTTGGCCGCCCCTCTTCCTCCTTCCTGCCCAATCCCTGAGGCTGACTGGGAATTTGAAATTCCCGCCAAAACCTCAGGGACCGCCTCCTCCTCCATTCGTTCAGTTTGCGCTGATTGTGGGGCGGCCATTTTGTTAGCTTTAAGTTTGTTGGCGAAGCTTTTTGGGCAATCTCTGTAGAGGTGATTTGATTCTCCACACAGATTACACCGCCTGCCATTGGTACACTCTTCAAAACTGTGACCAATTTCTCTGCATTTCCCACATACAATTTCCTGGCATGCTTCAGCTAAGTGCCCAAACTTGCCACATTTTCTGCATAGCTTGGGCATACCTTGATAGTGGATGTAGCCTCTGTTCTCACCCAACACAATCATAGAAGGCAGATGCTTCAGGCCCTGGTAGCCCCTGGCGTCCTCCCATTGTTTAATGGGAATTCTCCAGGAGCATGTCCAGATGCCATCTTCATCTAAATCCTTGACTGGCTGGCCTCGAACGGTGCAAAATCTACCCAGCCAAACACAAATATCCTCCCCAGTTACTGTCTCATTAAACATTCTAACAATCACAGTTTTAAGTGTGTTGTCAGAGAGCTTTTCAACAGCAAACATGGAGAAATGGGATTTAACTGAATCAAATCTGTGCCAAAAATCATTCAGGTGGGAAACAGTTTTAAAGCTAACATCATATCCTTTGTTCAGGGGCAGAGTCATAATGCAATTCAGATCTCCGGGGTTAAAATTTAAGGTCTTTTGGATCAGCTTCCTGGAAAAGTCCAAACGGGACATTCCCAGGAGCTTCCCCTCAACCTCTTTGAATAAAAACCGGACGCTGTGGTGCCTCCGTATGCCGGCACGAGCAGCCGACATGTTGGAGGCACCAACAGCCTAAAACTTAAAAAACACAATAAATACTAATACAATAAAATAACAATAAATAAATAAGTAAAACCTCTCACCTTACTGTAGAGTCCTAAAAGCAACAGATTCAATTTAGCTCACAAAGGTTGTGGGGCTGAAAACATTAAGAATCTCCAACCAGGAAACGATCGCTGTCTCAACCGTCCGACCAGACCGAGTGATCTTAGCCAAAAGGCCGAGAAGCGATGGTGCTATGAAGCAGTGGGGGCAGAGCCGGCAAAGGCGATGCCCAACTGGGCCACGGTGGGTTTGTACTTTGCCTCTAGGACCCCTGCTGTTGATCAGATCGGTTATTAAATATCGGAGATTATTTGAAAAAAAATAACACGCCTTATTCAGATCATCATCTCGTTAGTCGAGATTCCAAGACCTGAAATTGTTGTGTCAGACAAAGGAGACATGCAAAATATCACTTGTGATCAGAAGGAGGGGGGAAAAAAGCTAAACTTCAACATTTGGATTGCCACCACAGGGTCATTTAGAAAATGGGTGTGGTCATGTGCTCCCAAAAGCCTATCATCGCTAAAGGAAAATTCAGAACTTTACAAAACTAGCTGAGCACATGCGGCACATGCCAACGACTTTCCATTCACACAGATTTAATCCCTCATTTCTTTCATCAAACTTCTCGCTTCACGTTCTTTGAAACTGTATCAAATGCCCTTCATGAAAAATAGAAACATTTCAGTGAGCTTTACATTTAAAAACGATTGGTAATAACAGCTAGGTGGCAGCCTGGCAGGTGCCTCTAGGACTAGCATGAAGCTTAGCACTCCATCAATACATGTCACTTTCCCTAGCAAGTCAGTCCAGTTTTCATGTCCACCACCTTCTTTGTCAAATTTAACTCGTAAAATCTTAAAATCTGTCTCCTTAAAATCTATGTCGAGTCCACCTGTGTCGGTCTCGTCCCACGGTCCGAAGAGCAGGGCCTCGGACTTGCTTCTGTTGAGTTTTGCGCCCGAGGCCCGACCGTACCAGTCCGTCAAGTCCATTGCTCGTCTTATAGATAAAATATCCTTGGCTAAAAGAGTTACATCGTCCATGTATAACACACACGTCGCTGTCAGTCCCCCTGTCCCAGGGATGTCTAGTCCATTTATCCATGTCTCCTTTCTCAAGATCTGTGCCAGTGGCTCAATGCAAGCCACATACAGAAGATAAGGAGATAAAGGGCACCCCTGACGGACAGCGCTGCAAATATTTACTGCTTTGGAAAGATGCCCATTTACAAGAATTTTGCTGACCAGACCCTCATACAGCAGTCCCACCCAAGCTATAAACCTCTCGGGAAAACCCATTTTTTGCAGTACCTGCAACAGGTACTGGTGCGAGACCCGGTCAAATGCCTTTTCAAAATCTAAATTCACTACTGCTAACCGAATGTTTCTGTCTCTCGCATAACAGATGGTGTCTCTAATCAGGACTAAGCTGTCTGTTATCTTTCTTCCGGGCACAGCGCAGGCTTGATCCGGGTGGATTACGTCCTCTAAAACAGTCGACATACGTGTAGCTAAAACTTTACTAAAAAGTTTACAATCAAAATTTAAAAGCGTAATAGGTCTCCAATTTTGTAAGTCAGTTCGGTCACCTTTTTTATAAAGTAAAGATACTATCCCTGTTCTAAAACTGTCTGGAAGTCTGTCAAGGGTCTCAAAGTCTTTAAAAATAGTCCAAAGTTCATGAGCTAATATATCCCAAAAGGTAAGATAAAACTCTAGGGGGAGTCCATCTGCTCCTGGGGACTTCCCCCTCTTAAAACCTTTGAGTGCTTTTTGCATTTCTAGAATGGTAAAATCATGGATTAAAAGCTCATTTTTACTGTTAACTTTCTTGACCAAAAAATGTAAAACTTCCTTCATGATGTCTTCATGTACTTCTTTTGGACTATATAGCTGTTGGTAAAAACTTTTCACCCCTTTTAAAATTTCATCTGTTGTTTTGACTTCCCTTTCTTCTATTTTAACACTTGTTATAGCCCCTCCCCTTGTTATTATCTTTTTAAAGAAGTATCTTGTACATTTTTCACCTTCTTCTATCTCTCTCTCTTTACTTCTTAAAAGAACCCCTTTACTTTGAATACTGGATAAAACTGACATTTCTTTTTTTACTTCTTGAATTTCATTGTTAAAATCAAGACCATTGTTAAAAAGGTTAAAATATCTTTGTAGTCTTTTTTGCAGCCCCATCATGTGTCTTTTTTCCCTATTCTTCTTATCCCTTCCTATTTTCATAAAAAACTGTCTTGTCCGGTCCTTTACCATCTCCCACCACTGTGCGCATGTATCGTAAAAGTCCTGGAGGGTCTGCCATTGGCTGAACTGCTCCCTATACTCTCTAATCACTTCCTCATCCTCTAAAAGGGAGCAGTTCAACTTCCACAGCCCTCCCCCTACAGTCACAGCCGTGGGAAGTGAAAGGGTGCAGGAGAGCATCATGTGATCAGAAAAGAAGAGGGGGTTAACTGTAGCATCGGTCGGGGGGCAATCCCTTGTAAAAATATAGTCGATTCGAGAGGCTTTGGCACCATCACTACTGAACCAAGTGTAGCCCTCCTCTCTTTGATGCACATTTTTAAAGCAGTCGACTAAATTAAAATCTCTAACTAACCCCTGTAATAAAACCGATGTCTTATCAACCTTAAAATCATCTCCTGCCCTCTTCCTGTCTTTTTTTGATAAAACACAGTTAAAATCCCCTGCCACCACTAGGGGAGCCCTACCTAACATGTGGGGCTGCAGGTCTTCTAAAAGCTCATATCTATCATTTTTTCCTGTAAAACCATACACATTTAAAACGTTAAAATCCTTATCTAAAAAAGTCAGACTGGCTAAAAGTGCCCGCCCATCCCTCACCACAGTGCTGCCCTTCACCAAGATGTTGGGGTTATTAATTAAAATGGCAACACCGTCATTTTTGTTGAGGTTGGATCCGCTCCAGATGGAGGGTCCTGGGGTCCATAGCTCCTCCCATTTTCTGTAATTTATTAAAAAAGGCAGAGCACACTCTTGCAATAAAAAGAGATCTGACTTAACAGTTTTTAAAAAGGATAAAATGCTTTGTGCTCTTAAAATGGACCTCACACTTCTTACATTGATAGTGGAGATAGTGAGGGCCATGAGCAACATGATTAAAAGAAATGAGCCCTTAGATGACATAAGAAGACTTTTAACGACTACAAAGACAAATTAAAATCAAGTAATATCTTGCCCCTCCATTCTCCCGTGGATACTGGGGGGGGAGGGGGAAAAATTCGCCACCTCTGGTTCCACAGAGACATCCTCCTTTGGCGACGATGAGGTTAACTTAAAGTGCAAAAAGGAAATCTCATTAGGGGAGTCTGGAGGCCACATGCGGTTCACCTCTTCTAATAAAACACTATCATTAGGTGCTCCCCTTGACTTCTTCTCCTCTGCATCTAGCAAAGGAGATACCGCAGGCCTTTTATGTACTTGAGCATTTGGGAGTGAGCAATCTGTTTCACTCCCACTAGACGACACACTCACCTCTGATATTTCCTCTCCCAATACCATCTCTTTTACCTCCCCATCTTCCATTTCATAATCTGGTTGAGGAGGGGCTTTGTCAGTCTGTGACTCCACCCCTACAGCCAACCCACTTCCTCTTTCCTGTCCAATCCCTGAGGCTGGCAGGGAATATGAATTTCCCGCCAAAACCTCAGGGCCCACCTCCTCCTTTCTTTGTTCCTTCATTGGGTGGACCTGTGGGGCAGCCATTTTTAGCTTGTTGGCAAAACTTTTTGGGCAATCTCTGCAGAGATGGTTTGATTCTCCACAAAGATTGCACCGCCTGCCATTGGTACAATGCTCAAAAATATGTCCAATTTCTTTACACTTCCCACACACTAATTCTTGGCATGCTTCGGCTAAGTGTCCCATTCTGCCACATTTTCTACATAATTTGGGCATGCCCTGGTAATGAATGTAGCCCCTGTTCTCTCCAAGCACAATCATAGAGGGCAGATGTTTCAGACCCTGGTAGCCCCCGGCATCCTCCCATTGTTTGATGGGAATGCGCCAGGAGCATGTCCAAATGCCATCTTCATCTAGCACCTTGACCGGCTGGCCTCGGACAGTGCAAAATCTACCCAGCCAAATACAAATATCATCTCCAGTCACCGTTTGATTAAACATTCTCACAATCACAGTTTTAAGTGTGTTGTCAGAAAGTTTCTCCACAGTGAACATGGAGAACTGGGTCTTAACAGTTTCTAACCTTTGCCAAAAATCCTTCAGAAGGGAAGCAGCTTTAAAACTAACATCAAACCCCTTGTTTAAAGGGAGAGTTATCAAACAGTTCAGATCATCTGGTGTAAAATGAAGGGTCTTTTGGATAAGCTTCCTGGAAAAATCCATTCGGGACATTCCCAGGAGCTTCCCCTCAACTTCCTAAAATAAAAAGCGTACGCTGTGGTGCCTCCGCACACCGGCACGAGCAGCTGACATGATGGAGGCACCTACAGCCTAAAATCCACAATAAAACCAATAAATAAATAAATAAATAATACCTCTTACCTTACTGTGCAGGCCTAAAAAGCAAGGCAGAGAAGCGATGGTGCTATGAAGCAGTGGGGGCAGAGCCGGCAAAGGCGATGCCCAACTGGGCCACGGTGGGTTTGTACTTTGCCTCTAGGACCCCTGCTGTCGATCAGATCGGTTATTAAATATCGGAGATTATTTGAAAAAAAATAACACGTCTTATTCAGATCATCATCTCGTTAGTCGAGATTCCAAGACCTGAAATTGTTGTGTCAGACAAAGGAGACATGCAAAATATCACTTGTGGTCAGAAGGAGGGGGGAAAAAAGCTAAACTTTAACATTTGGATTGCCACCACAGGGTCATTTAGAAAATGGGTGTGGTCATGTGCTCCCAAAAGCCTATCATCCCTAAAGGAAAATTCAGAACTTTACAAAACTAGGTGAGCACATGCGGCACATGCCAACGACTTTCCATTCACACAGATTTAATCCCTCATTTCTTTCATCAAACTTCTCGCTTCACGTTGTAACAGTTCCAGTAACTATTACTTGTCTTTACATTTGAAGGTGTAATTTTACTCCCTGCCCTTAGAGGGCGCTATTCATTATCAGGGAGATTTCTTTCAGCAAGAGAGTTAAAGGAAGGAGGCAGTGTGCTTAAAAATTACCTGTTAGCTGGGAGTGTTTGCTCTAGCCATGCTGTCATCTTTGAAACCCTGTTGAGGAACTCTTATGTTCTAACCTCTCAATGTAAGTTTGTTTCTTTACCCTATCAGGGGTTTTAAAGTGACAAATGTTTTACTTTCTGAACCTCTTGTTGATTATTTTTTTGCTTTGTTCAGAGGGTTTTTTTATCTACTCGATGTTGAGGACATCTCATCTAGTCCATGATTTTGAGCTGTTATGTGTACATCTGCCATCTTCCTACGAACTGATCTTTGATGGACAACTTTTGATTATGCCTTTAAACATCTTAACCTCTGCAATGGAGTGCTGAACTAAGGACAGTTGTGGTAGCTCTGGACATTGGGTGAATATTTATCAGCGTTTTCTCCATCCATGAATAGTCTGGTAATTCTGTGACGATTTTGATGCTGTTCTGGAATGGTATATTTTGATAAGGGAAATATAACGTGGTCAAAAATGGTGATTGGTCCCTCCTCATTTATTTATGTGTCTTTTGACTTAATTGTTACATAATATGGCGCCCGAACAGGGACATGAATCACCATTCTAACAACATCCCTAAAGAATGAAAGGAGAGTATGTTTTTTTTGAACCACATGTTTTGTCTCATTAATATATTGTATGTAAACGCTTGATTGTTTTCCCATTGTTGTTTACCCAAGACCTTGGTTAAAATTTTAGAAGTTATGAAAGTGCTGTGACCAATAACTAATAACTACCTCACCGTTTAGTTTAAGTCTTGGCTGAAGCTCCTGCACGAGAAAACTTTGAGTCTACACCCAAGATGAATCCAGACTACACTTCTGAACCTTTTATAACCCCGACGTGAGCCAGTTCAAGAGCTGATAAGCTCATTCAGCAGCCTGTATTTAGAGTCAGAAGGAGGAGTGGCTGGTCCTGAAGAGGACAATGACTTAAGTTTGCTACCACCTCCACCAGAAGAGGATGAGGAAAGTTTGATCAGTCTTGCTATTGCAACGAAAGTGAGAGAATTGGGGCATAGACTAGATAAGATAGAGAAAGAGAGTGTGGAACGTGTCCGGGGAATCGAAACACACATTCAGAATTCTTCTCAGCAGTATGACCGTCGTTTGATTGCTTTAGAGGGGCAGATGCCAGACTTGATAAAGCTGATGACCACTCAAACATCATTAGACAATGAAAGTTTGAAGAAGTTAGAAGAAAACCTTGTTGCTTTGATGGAAGAAAAGAATAACAACCTAAGGAAAACTCTAGAAAACCAACTGCAAGAGATGGGTAAAGCTGTGATGGATTGCATGAAAAGAAGAGACAGCCATCTCAGGTCTATGTTTTGTCTTACACCTGGAGCTACGTCTACACCAACTCCCACGTCAACACCAGAGGTACAGTTAAATCCCATGCTACCCCAGCTGCCTTATAAAATGGCTGTTAAAATAGAATTCCCTAAGTTTGGAAGCACAGCAGAAGAAGACCCAATAGCTTATTTGGAGAAGTGCGCAGAATACTTAGCTGTGCGACCCATGAGTGATGCTGAGATATTGGCAACTCTGCCTTCCGTGCTAATACATACTGCTAAGGATTGGTGGGTGGCCGAAAAGGCACATGTGAAAACATGGAGTCAGTTCCAAACTGCTTTTTTGAGATCCTTTCTACCTGATGATCATGAGGTTGAAGCAGAAAGGAGGATAAGGGAGAGAAAACAAGGGATTGATGAAGATCTTCGAACCTTTGCTTTCCAATATCGAGCCTTATGTCTTAGGCTTAAACCAACGATGACAGAGAAGGAGATTCTGCAGGCTGCCTTAAGAAACTGTAATCCCCGTCTTGCTAGTATTTTGAGAGGAACAGTGACCACCTTTGATGACCTAGTGCGCACAGGAGCTTTAGTGGAGCGGGACATTGCTGAGGAAAGGGCTTTCTGGAAGCAACGTCAGGCTGAACAGTCCTCCAGAAGAGGAGGCCAGGATAAGTACAGCAGAGGTAAGCCCGGAAGCTTGGCGCTGGTGACAAGAGGTAATGTCAAACTACTCACCTTGACTATAACTTTGCGTAACCGATCTTGTGAAGCCATTATGGATACAGGCAGTTCATACTCTTTGATCCAGGAGTCACTGTGGAGGAGATGGAAGGATGAGACAGAGTCTTGGCAGTGCAGTCGAGGACAGACATTCTCCCTTGCCAACGGTCATGTCCAGAGGGCATTAGGCGAGGTAACTTGGGAATGTACCCTACAAGGATGCACACATACATTGCGACTATTCATCATGAGAGATGAGGACTTAGCTTTTCCACTCATCTTAGGTCTTGAGTTCCTTGTGACATGCAGAGTCAAGTTGGATTTTGATACTTCCACCTATTCATTACCTGGTCAAAAGGAGGTATTATACCCCTTTTCTTGTTATGATCAACCACCCTCAGTGAACATACATTGTGCATTGCCAATAGTGCAAGTATCCAATGACTCCATCATTGCCATCAAAGATTTGGTGGGTATTGCTGATGCTTCTCGGACAGAGAAGAGGCGTTTAGAGGGGTTGCTGTTAAATTGGCCAACTGTCTGTACAGATGCTTTGGGTCAAACATCTATTATTAAGCACCAGATCATTACTAATGACTCCATCCCAGCACGGAAAAGACCATATCCCGTTCCAGTCAATAAGCAAAACTTTATTGATGAGGAAGTAAAAGCCATGTTGAGTAAAGGTATAATACGACCATCTACATCCCCATGGGCCGCTCCCATAGTACTAGTACCCAAGAAAGATGGAGGTATACGTTTCTGTGTGGATTATCGAGCGTTGAATGCCAAAACTTCACTAGATGGCTTTCCCATGCCTCAGATACAAGAGATCTTGGAGTCCGTCTATGGAGCAACCATTTTCAGTACCCTAGATCTCAAGACTGGATACTGGCAAGTGGGGATGGATGAAAGTAGCATCCAGAAAACTGCTTTTGTTACAAAATACAACCAATATGAGTTTGTTCGTCTACCGTTTGGGTTGAAAAATGCTGGAGCAACGTTCCAAAGGCTGATGAACAAGGTTCTCCAAACCCTTATAGGTAAATGTTGTTTTGTATACATCGATGACATTGTTGTATACTCCAGAGATATTCAGCAACACTTTCAAGATCTGAAGAAAGTGTTTACCGGGTTGGAGTCAGCTGGCCTAACCCTTAACCTTAGGAAATGTAAATTGGTAAGGAAATCACTGACTTTTCTCGGACATGTCATTTCAGCAGAAGGCGTCAAGACAGAAGGTTCCAAAGTGGATGCTGTCAAGAATTTTCCAGTGCCCAAAAACATTAAAGAAGTCGAGCGATACCTTGGACTTGCGGGGTGGTACCATCGCTTTATTCCACATTTTTCTGAACGTTCTGCTCCACTTCATGCACTTAAAAGGAAGGGTGTACCATGGAACTGGACTGAGGAGTGGCAACGTTCTTTAGAAGATTTGAAGGATGCCCTTCAAAAGGCCCCAGTTCTTATGTCCCCCGACTCAAATAAGACATTCAAAGTGCAGACTGATGCGAGCGACTTTGGACTTGGAGCTGTACTGACTCAGGAGTCAGAAAATGGAGAGCATGTCATTGCCTATGCATCCCGGCTGCTGCAGGGAGCTGAAAAATCATATGCCGTTTCAGAGAAGGAAATGCCTCGCTGTAGTCTGGGCGGTTGAGAAATGGCGGCAATATCTAGAAGGGAAACCCTTTGAAGTCCTTACTGACCATGCCGCACTCACTTGGGTATTCAACCATCCTCGTCCAACGTCAAGACTTACCAGGTGGGCAATCCGACTCCAGGGGTTTGACTTTACGGTCAAGTACCGGAAAGGAAAATGTAACGTCGTGCCTGATTCACTGTCCCGTGCAATGCCTGAGGGAGAGCTACTGGGAAGTGTTGCAGTATGCCAGGCAAAAGATGTGAATGAGGACCTTCCGATTAACTGGGAAGAACTTGGTCGAAGTCAAAAAAGTGACCAATCATTGCAGCCTCTCTGGGATGAAGCAAAGTTTAATCCTGTTGACCTCCAACGTATTCACTATGTTGTACAGAACAGCTTTTTGTTCAGATGTGTTCCTGATAGTCAAAAAGGCAATACTCTGCAAGTAGTCATTCCAAAGAATCTCCGGCAACAATTTCTCCAGTTCGCACATGACAATCCTTTAAGCGGGCATCTTGGGCGCATGAAAACATTGCGTAGATTGCTCAACGTGGTATACTGGCTGCAAATCCAGCGAGATGTATGGGATCACTGCAAACAGTGCCAAGTTTGTCAGCAATACAAACCACGTATATATAAACTCTCTAGAACCCTTCAATCTACTCCTATAAAAGAACCTGGATATATGATGGGCATTGATCTTATGGGACCATTTCCTAGTAGCATGAAGTTAAATGAGTATTTATTGGTTACCGTGGATTACTGTAGTAAGTGGGTTGAGGTGTTTCCCTTGCGGTCAGCTAAGACGCCTTTGATAACTAACATCCTGATCAAAGAGATCTTTACCCGATGGGGGGTACCAACTTATTTGGTGTCAGACCGAGGACCACAATTTACCTCCCAACTTCTGAATGCTACCTGCAGACAATGGGGTGCCATTCAAAAACTTACCACTGCATACCATCCGCAGACCAATCTGACCGAAAGGGTGAATAGAACTCTTAAAGTCATGATTGCATCGTACGTCAAGGACAATCATCGGAATTGGGACCAGTGGATCCATGAGTTCAGGTTCGCAATCAATTCATCTTGGCAGGAGAGTACGAACTATACCCCCGCAGAAATCGCTCTAGGGCGTAAGTTGAAAGGACCTCTCGAACTATTCCAGTATCGTTCGCCTGACCCTGATCAATCTGCGTATGACATTGTTGAACGTCAACAATCACTTGTACAAAAGGTTAAAGAGAATGTCACTAGAGCCCAGAGCAGACAACAGAGATACTACAACCTGAAGAGGCGGCAAGTAACCTTACAGGAAGGTGAACTGGTCTATGTTCGTGCTCACCCGTTGTCTCGTGCAGGGGATGCATTTATGGCCAAGCTAGCACCTAAGTGGCAAGGGCCTGCCAAAGTTGTGAAACAATTGAATAACGTTAACTACAGAGTTGAGATGTTAACCGAACCTAAGCAAGTTGAGACCTACCATGTAGAAAATCTGAAAAGGTTCTACGGCCAGGTCAGGCCTTCTTCTGAGAGGAGGGGTGTGTAACAGTTCCAGTAACTATTACTTGTCTTTACATTTGAAGGTGTAATTTTACTCCCTGCCCTTAGAGGGCGCTATTCATTATCAGGGAGATTTCATTCAGCAAGAGAGTTAAAGGAAGGAGGCAGTGTGCTTAAAAATTACCTGTTAGCTGGGAGTGTTTGCTCTAGCCATGCTGTCATCTTTGAAACCCTGTTGAGGAACTCTTATGTTCTAACCTCTCAATGTAAGTTTGTTTCTTCTCAGGGGTTTTAAAGTGACAAATGTTTTACTTTCTGAACCTCTTGTTGGTTATTTGTTTGCTTTGTTCAGAGGGTTTGTTTATCTACTCGATGTTGAGGACATCTCATCTAGTCCATGATTTTGAGCTGTTATGTGTAAATCTGCCATCTTCCTACGAACTGATCTTTGATGGACAACTTTTGATTATGCCTTTAAACATCTTAACCTCTGCAATGGAGTGCTGAACTAAGGACAGTTGTGGTAGCTCTGGACATTGGGTGAATATTTATCAGCGTTTTCTCCATCCATGAATAGTCTGGTAATTCTGTGACGATTTTGATGCTGTTCTGGAATGGTATATTTTGATAAGGGAAATATAACGTGGTCAAAAATGGTGATTGGTCCCTCCTCATTTATTTATGTGTCTTTTGACTTAATTGTTACAACGTTCTTTGAAACTGTATCAAATGCCCTTCATGAAAAATAGAAACATTTCAGTGAGCTTTACATTTAAAAACGATTGGTAATAACAGCTAGGTGGCAGCCTGGCAGGTGCCTCTAGGACTAGCATGAAGCTTAGCACTCCATCAATACATGACAATTTATGAGATTAAAACCAAGTTTTTGCTCCAAACGAACCCCGAAAGCCTATCGTCCCTAAACGAAAACTCAGAGCTTTACAAAACTATGCGAGCACACGCGACACAAAGAGGCGTACAGAGACGGCGCCGTAAGCGATGCTACGACTGTTAAAAACTAGAGGATCTTTTAGCACCACGTAGTCTGCTTTCAACCAGTATGTCCAGGGGAGAGCGCGAACGCAGTCCCCCACTACCATAAATTATGCAGTCGAGATTCCCACATTTGGGGAATTCGCAGAGGTCAGCACAACCGGAGTGCAATGGCCGCGCCTCGCCCTGGGTGAACCACCTTTCTGATCATGGTGTCTCCCCTGCCAGGTAAGTATGAGTCCCCAGGCCTCCAGTCAGAGGCTACCCTCTTTGCCATCCTCATCAACGGTGAGCCCCCCCGCCTCCCCCGAAACAAAGGAAGGGTCCCTTCCAATACTTGACTGCGATTTACGTCACCGTGCCTTCAAGCCTGCAAACTTGAACGAGCTACGTGAGCTGTGGTCCTTTAGACCAGTGGCTCCCATCAGTCAGGCGTGTTTGATTAAATGTCTCCCTAATCAAACACACCTGATTCAACTCATCAGTAAAGACTCCAAGACCTCAGATGGGTGCATCACATCCAAAACGTGCAGTGACGCTTTGGGAACCACTGCTTTAGAACAACGGTGACCATTTCGTAAGGATGCGAGACAGTACCACCGACTCGGCCTGCCAGTCATCCCAGCACAGGTACGTAGAGACTTCTCGTAAAGCTCAAGCGACGTTTTGTAGGGGATTTTACAGTTAAACAGCCAAAAGACCCGATATGATAAATGAAGACCCAGAGTCAGAGTTTAAAAAAATTATTTGAAGAAAATTTTACTGAAGAATATTTTGCAGTTTCGAGTCTCGCAAGGAGTTCGTTGGCCGTTCTGCGTACATTCACATTTCCACAACAATTATAGTCTAACTAACTACGTCATTACTAAGGATGCAAAGGTTCTGATTGGTTAAGAAAACTAGACAAAACTGGTCATTTTCCACACATGGACTGATAGTCAGAGATAAAGATTGATAACAACCCGATTACAAGTCATTCAAAATGTATATACCCTCATATTGAAGCAGCAGGGGATTCCAGAATCAAGGCCTTCAGTTTCTTCTACTGTTGGTCACAACAATTTGCAGTCCCTTAAAAGGGAAAGCACACCGTTCCTGGAAACACTGCAATACCAGGTCGATGCGTGGAGTGGACGGAGCAAGCTCCGGTTCCAGCTCCGTGAGCCAAAAATCCATTTAATATGTAGTCCCCGGATAGGGACGTATCAGATATTAAACTGATAAGAACAGATTTTTTTCTTTCGAAAAAAGTTTTATTGTCACATATTTTCCGTTCATTCATTCTTGCCACACGTTTAAAACATTCTCAGTTACACAAAAATAAAATGATACAAAAATGATAATTTTGTTTAAAACCAGTTCGTGTAGTGTATCAGTGTAAAAGTCCATGCTTAGGTAGTGTGGTTAAAAGACAAATAAATGAATGACATTTAACATAAAAGTAGATAAAATAAAACACTTAAAATATGCCAAATAAAACATCATCTCTTGTACAGGACCGAGGGTGAGTCCCTATCAAGAATGTCCATTCACTCCTGCTCTCCAGAACAAGCACAAACTCCCCGCTTAGTGGACCCAGCGGAGATCCCCTCTCCTCCGGCCCGCTGGCCCGCTGTTCCCGTAGCCGGTGTGGTGAGGGTGCATCTATGGGCGGCCAAGGTCGGTGGCGGCCGGGACCTTTCTGTGCGACCCCGGCCCCCCCATCCGAATAACGACGCACGGCCCACCCTGCAGCATTGATCTTATTTTCTGCTCACATGCGTGGAGGGGGACCGTCACGCGTTTCCCCACCAGCAGGTTTCTGGTGGCCCAGATGGCATCCTTGATCGCGTTTAGGGCGAGCCAGAGCGAGGTAAAATCTTGTGGTGACAGGTCCTTCAAGCCCTGGCCCACCCCCAGGATGGCGAGCTTGTAGTCCACCCGGGCCCCACCCGCTGGCAGGCACGGGAAAACCAGGGGGCCGGTCCTGGCCCACAGGTCCCATGCAGCGCCGCACTCCCAGAGCAGATGACGGACGGTCTCCGGGGATTTACACCCGGACCGTGGGCAGACAGGATTTTTGGCCATTCCTCTGGAGTGCATTACCGCCCTGACCGGGAGGATCTCATGGGCCACCATCCACGCCAAGTCTTTGTGCTTGTTCTGGAGAGCTGGGTGGGCAACGTTCCTCCAAACCTGCTTGGCCTCACCTAGCGTGAGGCCCGGGACTGGACTCACCGTTTCTCGATCCTGCACAAGAGAGATCAAAGACTTGTGTTTAATTAAAATGCTGGCATCATTTCCTTCTAAAAGGTATTTTTTTTTTAAAATGTCTTAATAAAACTGTATTCTAAAGGCAGGTTAAAAGAAACTGGACTTTTAAGATCAACTGGTAAAACTCTCAATGCTCTTAGATATGACCCCATCCAGAAACGAGCCATCGCCGCAGTCTTGTTCTCTCTGGATGGGGTCAGTGCATATTGGATGTGGAGGGCGGCAAAGCGGCTGCCTAAAAACAGGTGGGGGTCTGGGAGGCCTTTCCCGCCGTTCTCTTTCTTTTTTTTAAAGACCTCCCTCTTCAATCGTTCCCACTTGGACCCCCACATAAAATAAAATACCGCCCTCTCCAGGTTGGCCAGGAATGTTCTTGGGGGACTAAAAACAGAACAGACAAGTAAAATTAGGGGTAAAATCACAGCTTTAAAAATTAAAACCTTCCCTTCTATTGTCATTTGTCTTAGTCCCCAAAAACCCAATCTTTGCCTAACTTTCCCTAAGATGTCGGTCCAGTTTCCCGGTCCTCCACCCTCTCTGTCAAATTTCACCCCTAAAACTTTCAAATCATTGTCTTTAAAATGCAAATCAAGTCCACCTGTGTCAACGTCCCCCCACGGCCCGAAGAGCTGGGCCTCGGACTTGCTCCTATTGAGCTTGGCGCCCGAGGCCCGACCGTACCAGTCAGTCAAGTCCATTGCTCTTCGTACCGATAAAAGGTCAGTCGCTAAAAGGGTTACGTCATCCATATATAAAACACAGGTCGCTGTCAGTCCACCAGTCCCTGGGATGTCCAGTCCTTTAATCCATTTATCCCTTCTCAAGATTTGTGCCAGTGGCTCAATACAAGCCACGTACAGGAGGGGAGATAAAGGACACCCCTGACGGACGCCGCTGTGAATATTTACAGCTTTAGATAAATGCCCATTAACTACAATTTTACTGACCAGACTTTTGTACAGCAGTCCCACCCAGGCTATAAACCTCCCTGGAAACCCCATTTTTTCCAGTACCTTAAAAAGGAACTGGTGCGAGATGCGGTCGAATGCTTTCTCAAAGTCTAAATTTAGGACTACTAGCCGAATGTTTCTGTCTCTCGCGTAACAGATGGCATCTCTAATCAGCACTAGGCTGTCTGTGATCTTCCTCCCGGGCACAGCGCATGCTTGATCCGGGTGGATTACGTCCCCTAAAACTGTTGACATTCGCGTGGCTAAAATTTTGCTAAAAAGTTTACAATCCAAGTTTAAAAGTGTAATGGGTCGCCAGTTTTTTAAGTCAGTCTTGTCGCCTTTTTTGTGTAGTAGTGTCACTATCCCTATTCTAAAGCTGTCTGGAAGTCTGTTCAGGGTGTCAAATTCTTTAAAAATGGTCAACAAGTCATGTGCTAAAATGTCCCAAAAGGTCAAGTAAAATTCTACAGGTAGTCCGTCCAGTCCTGGGGACTTTCCCCGCTTAAAACCTTTGAGAGCTTTTTGTATTTCTAAAATGGTAAAATCTTGGCTTAAAAGTGCACATTGACTATGAAGTTTTTGGTCTAAAAAATTTAAAACGTCCATCAAAATGTCTTCTTGTATTTCTTTTTGACCATATAAATCACTATAAAACTTTTCCACCCCTCTCAAAATCTCCTCTGTCTTTCTTACTACCCTCCCATCTGTTTTCAAAGTTGTCAATGCCCCTCCCCGTGTTATGATCTTCCTGAAAAAATACCTTGTACATTTTTCATCTTCCTCAGTCTTTTGTTCTTTACTCCTTAAAATGACACCTTTACTTTGAATTTGGGCTAAAACTGACATTTCTTGCTTGACTTCTTAAATTTCTTCACTAAAATCAAACCCACTATTTAAAAGATTAAAATACCTCTGCAGTCGTTTTTGCAACCCCATCATGCATCTCTTTTCTTTGTTTTTTTTTTTCCCTCCCTATTTTCTTAAAAAACAGTCCCGTCCTTCCCTTCACCATTTCCCACCACTGTGCCCGTGAGTCATACAAGTCTCGGAGGGTCTGCCATCGGCTGAACTGCTCTCTGTATTGCCCAACTACTTCCTCATCCTCCAACAGAGAGCAGTTCAACTTCCACAGCCCTCCTCCTAATGTCACACCAGAGGGCAGTGAAAGGGTGCAGGATAGCATCATGTGATCAGTAAAAAAGGCAGGTAATAATGTAGCATCGGTTGGCGAGCAGTCCCTTGTAAAAACGTAGTCGATTCGAGAGGCTTTGGTGCCGTCACCACTGAACCAGGTGAAACCCTCCTCTCTTTGATGCAATGTTTTAAAACAGTCGACTAAGTTAAAATCTCGCACTAAATTCTGCAGTAAAACCGATGTTTTGTCCATTTTAAAATCCTCTATCCTCTTCCGATCTCTCTGAGTTAAAACACAGTTAAAATCCCCTGCAACCACAAGGGGGGCCCTACCCAGCATGTGGGGTTGCAAGTCTTCTAAAAGCTCATATCTTTCGTGTTTTTCAGTAAAACCATACACATTTAAAACTTTAAAATCCTTGTCTAAGAAAGTCAAGTCTGCTAAAATTGCTCGCCCATCCCTTACCACCGTGCTGCCCTTCACCAAAATATTTGGATTGTTAATTAAAATAGCAACACCGTCATTTTTGTTAAAATTGGACCCACTCCACATGGACAGTCCTGGGGTCCAAAGCTCCTCCCATTTCCTATAATTTGTTAAAAAAGGTAAGGCACATTCTTGCAATAAAAACACATCTGACTTACAGGATTTTAAAAAAGATAAAACACTCTGTGCTCGTATGTTGTTCCTCACACTTCTCACATTTATTGTGGAGATGGTGAGGGCCATGAGCAGTGTGGTTAAAAGCATATGAACTTTAAAAGGAAGACACTAAAAGACATACAGAGGTACCTTTAAAAATTATGTTATTTCTTGTCGCTTTAGCCTCTCCCTTCTCCCATGGGAGTTGGGTTCGGGAGGGCTAGAGCTAGACACTTCTGGAGCCACAGAGCTAAACTCTTGCTACTCTTGCGACTCTTTCGGCGTCGATGTTCTTAGCTTAAAATGCAGAAAAGAAACTTCATTTGGGGATTCTGATGGCCACATACGGTCTAGATCTTCTAACGAAGAACTATCTAGCCGATGCGTTACCCTCATTTTTTTCTCCTCTGCTACACACAGAGGAGATCCCGCAGTTCTCTTCTGCACTTGAGCATTAGGGAGTGAAATGTCTGTTTCACTCCCACTGGATGGCGCGCTTACCTCCGAGACGGTGTGGAGGGAGGAAACCGTTTCCTCCTCTCTCTCTTCTTCATCAGTTACTTGTCTGGGAGTGGTTTCCTCCCCTTGTTTCGTTTCGTCTCCCAATTGTGACTCTGCCCCTTTGGCCGCCCCACTTCCTCCTTCCTGCCCAATCCCCGAGGCTGACTGGGGATTTGAAATTCCCGCCAAAACCTCAGGGACCACCTCCTCCTCCTCTGTTTGTAACTGTGGGGCGGCCATTTTGTTAGCTTTAAGTTTGTTGGCAAAGCTTTTTGGGCAATCTCTGTAGAGATGGTTTGATTCTCCACACAGGTTACACCGCCTGCCATTGGTGCACTCTTCAAAACTGTGACCAATTTCTCTACATTTCCCACATACAACTTCCTGGCACGCATCAGCTAAGTGCCCAAACTTGCCACATTTTCTACATAGCTTAGGCATGCCTTGATAATGAATGTAGCCTCTGTTCTCACCCAACACAATCATAGAAGGCAGGTGCTTCAGGCCCTGGTAGCCCCTGGCGTCTTCCCATTGTTTGATGGGAATTCTCCAGGAGCATGTCCAGATGCCATCTTCTTCCAAAACCTTGACTGGCTGGCCTCGAACTGTGCAAAATCTACCCAGCCAGACACAAATATCCTCCCCAGTTACTGTCTCATTAAACATTCTAACAATCACAGTTTTAAGTGTGTTGTCAGAGAGTCTTTCAACAGCAAACATGGAGAACTGGGATTTAGCTGAATCGAATCTGTGCCAAAAATCATTCAAGTGGGAAACAGTTCTAAAGCTAACATCATAGCCTTTGTTCAGGGGCAGAGTCACAATGCAATTCAAGTCTTCTGGCTTAAAGTTTAGGGTCTTTTGGATCAGCTTCCTGGAGAAGTCCAAACGGGACATCCCCAGGAGCTTCCCCTCGACCTCTGTGAATAAAAACCGCACGCTGTGGTGCCTCCGCACACTGGCACGGGCAGCCGACATGTTGGAGGCACCAACAGCTTAAAACTTTAAAAGGACAATAAATAACAATAAATAACAATAAATAACAATAAATAACTAAAACCTCTTACCTTACTGTGCAGGCCTAAAAAGCAATTTACCTCACAAAGGTTGAAGGCTCAAGATATAAAAAATCTCCAGCCAGGAAACCTCCAGGAGGCGATCGCTGTCTCAACCGTCCGACCAGACCGCGTGATCGGAGCCAAAAGGCCGAGAAGCGATGGTGCTATGAAGCAGTGGGGGCAGAGCCGGCAAAGGCGATGCCCAACTGGGCCACGGTGGGTTTGTACTTTGCCTCTAGGACCCCTGCTGTCGATCAGATCGGTTATTAAATATCGGAGATTATTTGAAAAAAAATAACACGCCTTATTCAGATCATCATCTCGTTAGTCGAGATTCCAAGACCTGAAATTGTTGTGTCAGACAAAGGAGACATGCAAAATATCACTTGTGATCAGAAGGAGGGGGGAAAAAAGCTAAACTTTAACATTTGGATAGCCACCACAGGGTCATTTAGAAAATGGGTGTGGTCATGTGCTCCCAAAAGCCTATCATCCCTAAAGGAAAATTCAGAACTTTACAAAACTAGGTGAGCACATGCGGCTTTCGACTTTCCATTCACACAGATTTAATCCCTCATTTCTTTCATCAAACTTCTCGCTTCACGTTCTTTGAAACTGTATCAAATGCCCTTCATGAAAAATAGAAACATTTCAGTGAGCTTTACATTTAAAAACTATTGGTAATAACAGCTAGGTGGCAGCCTGGCAGGTGCCTCTAGGACTAGCATGAAGCTTAGCACTCCATCAATACATGACAATTTATGAGATTAAAACCAAGTTTTTGCTCCAAACGAACCCTGAAAGCCTATCGTCCCTAAACGAAAACTCAGAGCTTTACAAAACTATGCGAGCACACGCGACACAAAGAGGCGTACAGAGACGGCGCCGTAAGCGATGCTACGACTGTTAAAAACTAGAGGATCTTTTAGCACCACGTAGTCTGCTTTCAACCAGTATGTCCAGGGGAGAGCGCGAACGCAGTCCCCCACTACCATAAATTATGCAGTCGAGATTCCCACATTTGGGGAATTCGCAGAGGTCAGCACAACCGGAGTGCAATGGCCACGCTTCGCCCTGGCTGAACCACCTTTCTGATCATGGTGTCTCCCCTGCCAGGTAAGTATGAGTCCCCAGGCCTCCAGTCAGAGGCTACCCTCTCCCTCTTTGCCATCCTCATCAACGGTGAGCCCCCCGCCTCCCCCGAAACAAAGGAAGGACGGGTCCCTTCCAATACTTGACTGCGATTTACGTCACCGTGCCTTCAAGCCTGCAAACTTGAACGAGCTACGTGAGCTGTGGTCCTTTAGACCAGTGGCTCCCATCAGTCAGGCGTGTTTGATTAAATGTCTCCCTAATCAAACACACCTGATTCAACTCATCAGTAAAGACTCCAAGACCTCAGATGGGTGCATCACATCCAAAACGTGCAGTGACGCTTTGGGAACCACTGCTTTAGAACAACGGTGACCATTTCGTAAGGATGCGAGACAGTACCACCGACTCGGCCTGCCAGTCATCCCAGCACAGGTACGTAGAGACTTCTCGTAAAGCTCAAGCGACGTTTTGTAGGGGATTTTACAGTTAAACAGTCAAAAGACCCGATATGATTAATGAAGACCCAGAGTCAGAGTTTAAAAAAATAATTTGAAGAAAATTTTACTGAAGAATATTTTGCAGCTTCGAGTCTCGCAAGGAGTTCGTTGGCCGTTCTGCGTACATTCACATTTCCACAACAATTATAGTCGAACTAACTACGTCATTACTAAGGATGCAAAGGTTCTGATTGGTTAAGAAAACTAGACAAAACTGGTCATTTTCCACACATGGACTGATAGTCAGAGGCATATCTTCTTCCATCACGATTCTGACGATCGGACCCTAAACTTAGGCACAGAATGTCCCAGTAGAGTGCCAGTTGTCCACCAGTACACATAAAGGACCTGTACAGAACACTTAGCGCACATACAAAGACACACATGATTCACAGCTTCTTCAAGGCTGAAGTCGATCTGAGCTCTGCTCTGAACAGGAAACTTCCCCAAAATATACCGATAAGTTGTGCCTTTCTCTCAGTCAGAGGTACAGACAACATACTTCATTCTTTTCTAGTGTTTGGAAATGGAAAATAAGTCCTTTAACATAAGTCAAAGTCAGTCATTCTAAATAACTCAATATTTAGAAAGATAAAGATTGATAACAACCCGATTACAAGTCATTCAAAATGTATATACCCTCATATTGAAGCAGCAGGGGATTCCAGAATCCAGGCCTTCAGCTTCTTCTACTGTTGGTCACAACAATTTGCAGTCCCTTAAAAGGGAAAGCACACCGTTCCTGGAAACACTGCAATACCAGGTCGATGCGTGGAGTGGACGGAGCAAGCTCCGGTTCCAGCTCCGTGAGCCAAAAATCCATTTAATATGTAGTCCCCGGATAGGGACGTATCAGATATTAAACTGATAAGAACAGATTTTTCTTTCGAAAAAAGTTTTATTGTCACATATTTTCCGTTCATTCATTCTTGCCACACGTTTAAAACATTCTCAGTTACACAAAAATAAAATGATACAAAAATGATAATTTTGTTTAAAACCAGTTCGTGTAGTGTATCAGTGTAAAAGTCCATGCTTAGGTAGTGTGGTTAAAAGACAAATAAATGAATGACATTTAACATAAAAGTAGATAAAATAAAACACTTAAAATATGCCAAATAAAACATCATCTCTTGTACAAGACCGATTGTGAGTCCCTATCAAGAATGTCCATTCACTCCTGCTCTCCATAACAAGCACAAATTCCCAGCTTAATGGACCCAGCGGAGACCCCCTCTCCGCTGGCCCGCTGTTCCCGTAGCCGGTGTGGTAAGGGTGCATCTACGGGCGGCCAAGGTCGGTGGCGGCCGGGACCCTTTTGTGCGACCCCGGCCCCCCCATCCGAATAACGACGCGCGGCCCACCCTGCAGCATTGATCTTATTTTCTGCTCGCATGCGTGGAGGGGGACCGTCACGCGTTTCCCCACCAGCAGGTTTCTGGTGACCCAGATGGCATCCTTGATCACGTTTAGGGTGAGCCAGAGCGAGGTAAAATCTTGTTGTGACAGGTCCTTCAAGCCCTGACCCACCCCCAGGATGGCGAGCTTGTAGTCCACCTGGGCCCCACCCGCTGGCAGGCACGGGAAAACCAGGGGGCCGGTCCTGGCCCACAGGTCCCGCGCAGTGCCACACTCCCAGAGCAGATGACGAACGGTCTCCGGGGATTTACACCCGGACCATGGGCAGACGGGGTTTTTGGCCATGCCTCTGGAGTGCATTACCGCCCTGACCGGGAGGATCTCATGGATCTCATGGGATCTCATGGGATCTCATCCCACGCCAAGTCTTTGTGCCCGTTCTGGAGAGCTGGGTGGGCAGCGTTCCTCCAAACCTGTTTGGCCTCACCTAGCGTGAGGCCCGGAACTGGACTCACTGTTTCTCGATCCTGCACAAGAGAGATCAAAGACTTGTGTTTAGTTAAAATACTGGCATCATTCCCTTCTAAAAGATATTTTTTTTAAAATGCCTTAATAAAACTGTACTGTAAAGGCAGGCTAAAAGAGACTGGACTTTTAAGATCAACTGGTAAAACTCTCAATGCTCTTAGGTATGACCCCATCCAGAACCAAGCCATCGCCGCAGTCTTGTTCTCTCTGGATGGGGTCAATGCATATTAGATGTGGAGGGCGGCAAAGCGGCTGCCTAAAAACAGGTGAGGGTCTGGGAGGCCTTTCCCGCCGTTCTCTTTCCTTTTTTTAAAGACCTCCCTCTTCAATCGTTCCCACTTGGACCCCCACATAAAATAGAATACCGCCCCCTCTCCAGGTTGGCCAGGAATGTTCTTGGGGGACTAAAAACAGAACAGACAAGTAACATTAGAGGTAAAATCACAGCTTTAAAAATTAAAACCTTCCCTTCTATTGTCATTTGTCTTAGTCCCCAAAAGCCCAATCTTTGCCTGACTTTCCCTAAGATGTCAGTCCAGTTTCCCCGTCCTCCACCCTCTCTGCCAAATTTCACCCCTAAAACTTTCAAATCATTGTCCTTAAAATGCAAATAAAGTCCACCTGTGTCAACGTCCCCCCACGGCCCGAAGAGCTGGGCCTCGGACTTGCTCCTGTTGAGCTTAGCGCCCGAGGCCCGACCGTACCAGTCAGTCAAGTCCATTGCTCTTCGTACCGATAAAAGGTCAGTCGCTAAAAGGGTTACGTCATCCATATATAAAACACAGGTCGCTGTCAGTCCACCAGTCCCTGGGATGTCTAGTCCTTTAATCCATTTATCCCTTCTCAAGATTTGTGCCAGTGGCTCAATACAAGCCACGTACAGGAGGGGAGATAAAGGACACCCCTGACGGACGCCGCTGTGAATATTTACAGCTTTAGATAAATGCCCATTAACTACAATTTTACTGACCAGACTTTTGTACAGCAGTCCCACCCAGGCTATAAACCTCCCTGGAAACCCCATTTTTTCCAGTACCTTAAAAAGGAACTGGTGCGAGATACGATCAAATGCTTTCTCAAAATCTAAATTTAGGACTACTAGCCGAATGTTTCTGTCTCTCGCGTAACAGATGGCATCTCTAATCAGCACTAGGCTGTCTGTGATCTTCCTCCCGGGCACAGCGCATGCTTGATCCGGGTGGATTACGTCCCCTAAAACTGTTGACATTCGTGTGGCTAAAATTTTGCTAAAAAGTTTACAATCAAAGTTTAAAAGCGTAATGGGTCGCCAATTTTTTAAGTCAGTCTTGTCGCCTTTTTTGTGTAGTAGTGTCACTATCCCTATTCTAAAACTGTCTGGAAGTCTGTTCAGGGTGTCAAATTCTTTAAAAATGGTCAACAAGTCATGTGCTAAAATGTCCCAAAAGGTCAAGTAAAATTCTACAGGTAGTCCGTCCAGTCCTGGGGACTTTCCCCGCTTAAAACCTTTGAGAGCTTTTTGTATTTCTAAAATGGCAAAATCTTTGCTTAAAAGTGCACATTGACTGTGGAGCTTTTGCTCTAAATACAGTTGTGTTCAAAATTATTCAACCCCCACTGAAATTGATTGTTTTGGCCGGTTTGACATTGATTTTGATCATTCAGTCATCCTGCTTACAATTAAATCAAAGAGGCACGTGTAGGTCAGACAAATATAACATAACATTTATAATGAAATAACCACAAATGTCTTTTCTCTGCTCACATCATTATCAGTTTTATTCAACCCCCAAGTGACATTCAATCTTAATACTTAGTACAACATCCTTTTACAGTTATAACAGCTTTTAAACGTGAAGCATAGCTTGACACAAGTGTCTTGCAGCGAGCTACGGGTATCTTCGCCCATTCATCATGGGCAAAAGCCTCCAGTTCAGTCACATTCTTAGGCTTGCGCACTGCAACTGCTTTCTTTAAGTCCCACCAGAGGTTCTCAATCGGATTTAAGTCTGGTGACTGCGATGGCCATTTCAAAATGTTCCAGCCTTTAATCTGCAACCATGCTCTAGTGGACTTGGAGGTATGCTTGGGATCATTGTCCTGTTGAAAGGTCCAACGTCTCCCAAGCCTCAGGTTTGTGACGGACTGCATCACATTGTCCTCCAATATCTCCTGGTACTGAAGAGAATTCATGGTACCTTGCACACGCTGAAGCTTCCCAGTACCTGCAGAAGCAAAACAGCCCCAAAGCATGATTGACCCCCCGCCATGCTTCACAGTAGGCAAGGTGTTCTTTTCTTCATAGACCTTGTTCTTCCTCCTCCAAACATAGCGTTGATCCATGGGCCCAAACAGTTCTAATTTTGTTTCATCAGTCCACAGAACACTATCCCAAAACTTCTGTGGTTTGTCCACATGACTTTTGGCATACTGCAGTCGACTCTTCTTATTCTTTGGAGACAGCAAGGGGGTGCGCCTGGGAGTTCTGGCATGGAGGCCTTCATTACGCAGGGTGCGCCGTATTGTCTGAGCAGAAACTTCAGTACCTACATCTGACAAATCTTTTCTCAGTTCCTCAGCAGTCACACGGGGACTTTTCTCCACTCTACGCTTCAGGTAGCACACAGCAGTCGAAGTCAGCATCTTCTTTCTGCCACGACCAGGTAGCGTTTCAACAGTGCCCTTTGCCTTGAATTTGCGAATGATGCTTCCTATGGTGTCTCTTGGTATGTTTAACATCTTTGCAATCTTCTTATAGCCATTGCCCTTCCTGTGAAGAGTAATCACCTCTTCTCTTGTCTTCCTGGACCATTCTCTTGACTTCACCATGTTTGTAACCACACCAGTAAATGTCTAGAAGGAGCTGAGTATCACAGTCATTTTAAAGCTGCCTAATTGGTGCTTATTAGGCTTTATTGCTGCTCCCTGACATCCACAGGTGCTTTCAATACCTGATTGAAAACACTTCAATGGACCTCTGTTCTTCAGAGTGGTAGTCTTTAAGGGGTTGAATAATTGTGTCAATGAAGAATTCACAAAAGAAACATTTACTACTGTATTACAAAACCAATTGATGTCATTTTAGTTGCATATGCTTCTTTAAGAAGTCCTTGTAGGATTTCATTCTGAATTCAATTACAAATGTACTCTAAATTCTCTAAAACCATTTACAGCATTGGGGGGTTGAATAATTTTGAACACAACTGTAACTTAAAACGTCCATTAAAATGTCTTCTTGTATTTCTTTTTGACCATATAAATCACTATAGAACTTTTCCACCCCTTTCAAGATCTCTTCTGTCCCACTTACTACCCTCCCATCTGTTTTTAAGGTTGTCAATGCCCCTCCCCGTGTTATGATCTTCTTAAAAAAAAACCTCGTACATTTTTCGTCTTCCTCCATCTTTTGTTCTTTACTCCTTAAAATGACACCTTTACTTTGGATTTGGGCTAAAACTGACATTTCCTTCTTTACCTCTTTAATTTCATCACTAAAATCAAACCCACTATTTAAAAGATTAAAATACCTCTGCAGTCGTTTTTGCAACCCCATCATGCATCTCTTTTCTTTGTTCTTTTTTTCCTTCCCTATTTTCTTAAAAAACAGTCCCGTCCTTCCCTTCACCATTTCCCACCACTGTGCCCGTGAGTCATACAAGTCTTGGAGGGTCTGCCATCGGCTGAACTGCTCTCTGTATTGCCCAACTACTTCCTCATCCTCCAACAGAGAGCAGTTCAACTTCCACAGCCCTCCTCCTAATGTCACACCAGAGGGCAGTGAAAGGGTGCAGGATAGCATCATGTGGTCGGAAAAAAAGGCAGGTAATAATGTAGCATCGGTTGGCGAGCAGTCCCTTGTAAAAACGTAGTCGATTCGAGAGGCTTTGGTGCCGTCACCACTGAACCAGGTGAAACCCTCCTCTCTTTGATGCAATGTTTTAAAACAGTCGACTAAGTTAAAATCTCGCACTAAATTCTGCAATAAAACCGATGTTTTGTCCATTTTAAAATCCTCTATCCTTTTCCTGTCTCTCTGAGTTAAAACACAGTTAAAATCCCCTGCAACCACAAGGGGAAACCTACCCAGCATGTGGGGTTGCAAGTCTTCTAAAAGCTCATATCTTTCATTTTTTTCCGTAAAACCATGCACATTCAACACTTTAAAATCCTTATCTAAGAACGTCAAGTCTGCTAAAATTGCTCGCCCATCCCTTACCACCGTGCTGCCCTTCACCAAGATATTCGGATTGTTAATTAAAATAGCAACACCATCGTTTTTGTTAAAATTGGACCCACTCCAGATAGACAGTCCTGAGGTCCAAAGCTCCTGCCATTTCCTGTAATTTGTCAAAAAGGGTAAGGCACATTCTTGCAATAGAAACACATCTGACTTACAGGATTTTAAAAAGGATAAAACACTCTGTGCTCGCATGATGTTCCTCACACTTCTCACATTTATTGTGGAGATGGTGAGGGCCATGAGCAGTGTGGTTAAAAGCATATGAACTTTAAAAGGAGGACATTAAAAGACATACAGAGGCACTTTTTTTAAAAATTATGTTGTTTCTTGTCGCTTTTGCCTCTCCCTTCTCCCATGGGAATTGGGTTCAGGAGGGCTAGAGCTAGACACATCTGGAGCGACAGAGCTAAACTCTTGCGACTCTTTTAGTGTCGATGTTCTTAGCTTAAAATGCAGAAAGGAAACTTCATTTGGGCATTCTGATGGCCACATACGGTCTAGATCTTCTAGCGAAGAACTATCTAGCTGATGCGTTACCCTCATTTTTTTCTCCTCTTCTGCACTTGAGCATTAGGGAGTGAAATGTCTGTTTCACTCCCACTGGATGGCGCGCTTACCTCCGAGACGGTGTGGAGGGAGGAAACCGTTTCCTCCTCTCTCTCTTCTTCATCGGTTACTTGTCTGGGAGTGGTTTCCTCCCCCTGTTTCGTTTCGTCTCCCAATTGTGACTCTGCCCCTTTGGCCGCCTCACTTCCTCCTTCCTACCCAATCCCCGAGGCTGACTGGGGATTTGAAATTCCCGCCAAAACCTCAGGGACCGCCTCCTCCTCCTCTGTTTGTAACTGTGGGGCGGCCATTTTGTTAGCTTTAAGTTTGTTGGCAAAGCTTTTTGGGCAATCTCTGTAGAGATGGTTTGATTCTCCACACAGGTTACACCGCCTGCCATTGGTGCACTCTTCAAAACTGTGACCAATTTCTCTACATTTCCCACATACAACTTCCTGGCACGCATCAACTAAGTGCCCAAACTTGCCACATTTTCTACATAGCTTAGGCATGCCTTGATAATGAATGTAGCCTCTGTTCTCACCCAACACAATCATAGAAGGCAGGTGCTTCAGGCCCTGGTAGCCCCTGGCGTCTTCCCATTGTTTGATGGGAATTCTCCAGGAGCATGTCCAGATGCCATCTTCATCCAAAACCTTGACTGGCTGGCCTCGAACTGTGCAAAATCTACCCAGCCAGACACAAATATCCTCCCCAGTTACTGTCTCATTAAACATTCTAACAATCACAGTTTTAAGTGTGTTGTCAGAGAGTCTTTCAACAGCAAACATGGAGAACTGGGATTTAGCTGAATCGAATCTGTGCCAAAAATCATTCAAGTGGGAAACAGTTCTAAAGCTAACATCATAGCCTTTGTTCAGGGGCAGAGTCACAATGCAATTCAAGTCTTCTGGCTTAAAGTTTAGGGTCTTTTGGATCAGCTTCCTGGAGAAGTCCAAACGGGACATCCCCAGGAGCTTCCCCTCGACCTCTGTGAATAAAAACCGCACGCTGTGGTGCCTCCGCACACCGGCACGGGCAGCCGACATGTTGGAGGCACCAACAGCTTAAAACTTTAAAAGGACAATAAATAACAATAAATAACAATAAATAACTAAAACCTCTTACCTTACTGTGCAGGCCTAAAAAGCAATTTACCTCACAAAGGTTGAAGGCTCAAGATATAAAAAATCTCCAACCAGGTAACCTCCAGGAGGCGATCGCTGTCTCAACCGTCCGACCAGACTGCGTGATCTTAGCCAAAAGGCCGAGAAGCGATGGTGCTATGAAGCAGTGGGGGCAGAGCCGGCAAAGGCGATGCCCAACTGGGCCACGGTGGGTTTGTACTTTGCCTCTAGGACCCCTGCTGTCGATCAGATCGGTTATTAAATATCGGAGATTATTTGAAAAAAAATAACACGCCTTATTCAGATCATCATCTCGTTAGTCGAGATTCCAAGACCTGAAATTGTTGTGTCAGACAAAGGAGACATGCAAAATATCACTTGTGATCAGAAGGAGGGGGGAAAAAAGCTAAACTTTAACATTTGGATTGCCACCACAGGGTCATTTAGAAAATGGGTGTGGTCATGTGCTCCCAAAAGCCTATCATCCCTAAAGGAAAATTCAGAGCTTTACAAAACCATGCGAGCACACGCGACACAAAGAGGCGTACAGAGACGGCGCCGTAAGCGATGCTACGACTGTTAAAAACTAGAGGATCTTTTAGCACCACGTAGTCTGCTTTCAACCAGTATGTCCAGGGGAGAGCGCGAATGCAGTCCTTTAGACCAGTGGCTCCCATCAGTCAGGCGTGTTTGATTAAATGTCTCCCTAATCAAACACACCTGATTCAACTCATCAGTAAAGACTCCAAGACCTCTGATGGGTGCATCACATCCAAAACGTGCAGTGACGCTTTGGGAACCACTGCTTTAGAACAACGGTGACCATTTCGTAAGGATGCGAGACAGTACCACCGACTAGGCCTGCCAGTCATCCCAGCACAGGTACGTAGAGACTTCTCGTAAAGCTCAAGCGACTTTTTGTAGGGGATTTTACAGTTAAACAGCCAAAAGACCCGATATGATAAATGAAGACCCAGAGTCAGAGTTTAAAAAAATAATTTGAAGAAAATTTTACTGAAGAATATTTTGCAGCTTCGAGTCTCGCAAGGAGTTCGTTGGCCGTTCTGCGTACATTCACATTTCCACAACAATTATAGTCTAACTAACTAAGGATGCAAAGGTTCTGATTGGTTAAGAAAACTAGACAAAACTGGTCATTTTCCACACATGGACTGATAGTCAGAGGCATATCTTCTTCCATCACGATTCTGACGATCGGACCCTAAACTTAGGCACAGAATGTCCCAGTAGAGTGCCAGTTGTCCACCAGTACACATAAAGGACCTGTACAGAACACTTAGCGCACATACAAAGACACACATGATTCACAGCTTCTTCAAGGCTGAAGTCGATCTGAGCTCTGCTCTGAACAGGAAACTTCCCCAAAATATACCGATAAGTTGTGCCTTTCTCTCAGTCAGAGGTACAGACAACATACTTCATTCTTTTCTAGTGTTTGGAAATGGAAAATAAGTCCTTTAACATAAGTCAAAGTCAGTCATTCTAAATAACTCAATATTTAGAAAGATAAAGATTGATAACAACCCGATTACAAGTCATTCAAAATGTATATACCCTCATATTGAAGCAGCAGGGGATTCCAGAATCCAGGCCTTCAGCTTCTTCTACTGTTGGTCACAACAATTTGCAGTCAAGTCAAGTCAAGTCAAGTCATCTTTGTTTATATAGCGCTTTTTACAATGCAAATTGTGGCAAAGCAGCTTTACATTAATAAGAAAATGGTGTCATTGTGCAGCTTATTCTATATATTATTGATTCATTCCGTTGCAAAGATCAATAGTTATTAGTCTAGGTAATTTAGGTATAGCAGCACTGGAGAAAACAGAGACGTAATCGTCCGGCTCAGATCAGTTCGCATACAACGGCGCCAATACAGGCATATCAAAAACACTGCTGAATATCAAGCAAGTGTCCCCAACTTAAGCAAGCCAAAGGCAACAGCGGCAAGGAACCAAAACTCCAACAAATGGAGAAAAAAACCTTGGGAGAAACCAGGCTTAGTTGGGGGGCCAGTTCTCCTCTGGCCAACAGTGAACACTTGTCCGATACTCAGGCAGAGTTACAGGTCATTAAACTGATTTGGAATCGCAACAGTCAAAATATTTAATCTAGTTCCATCTAATTTAAGATCTTTTGATCACGCCGATATGGGACGGTTTGTTGGGATATGTGCCGCTGGCTGATGAGTCGGTAGGGTCTTCACAAAGGATGAGCTCGTTCACACGGTCTCCGCCGACACCACAGGGCCACACTGCTGCCGCACACAGGCACAGGTTCCCCGTCCGACCCGGACACAGCCCGGATCCAGCCAATCATGTTAATTGGTAAACCTCGGGATAAGCAGAGAGACAAAAAATTAGCGTAGACGCCATTCTTCTTCCGATGTAACGAGTACATCTGGTGTTATAGGAAGTGTTCCCGGTTCCGGCTGACCTGATCTATGCAGCCTAACAATCCTTTAACGGATATGAGGACAAAAGTTTATAGTGCGTCATGTGTATGCCAGGTTAAATAGATGCGTTTTTAGTCTAGATTTAAACTGACAAAGTGTGTCTGCTTCCCGAACAATGCTAGGAAGATTGTTCCAGAGTTTAGGTGCCAAATAGGAAAAGGATCTACCGCCCGCGGTTGATTTTGATATTCTAGGTATTAACAACTGGCCAGAATTCTGAGATCGTAATAGACGCGAAGGACTATAATGCATTAAAAGCTCACTCAGGTACTGGGGAGCTAAGCCATTTAGTGCTTTGTAAGTAATTAGCAAGATTTTAAAATCTATACGATGTTTAATAGGGAGCCAGTGCAGTTTTGACAGAACCGGACTAATATGTTCATACTTCCTGGTTCTAGTAAGGACTCTAGCAGCTGCGTTTTGGACCAGCTGTAATTTATTTATCACGCGAGCAGGGCAACCACCCAGTAGAGCATTACAGTAATCTAGTCTCGAGGTCATAAACGCATGAACTAGCTGTTCCGCATTTGTCATTGAGAGCATATGTCGCAATTTAGATATGTTTTTAAGATGGAAGAATGCGGTTTCACATATGCTAGAAATGTGGCATTCAAATGAAAGATTGGTATCAAAGAGCACACCCAGGTTCCTAACTGACGAAGACGACTTAACAGAGCAGCCATCAAGTGTTAGACAGTATTCTAGGTTATTATGTGCAGAAGTTTTTGGTCCAATAATTAGAATCTCTGTTTTTTCTGAATTTAGTAGTAGGAAATTACTAGTCATCCAATTTTTTATATCAGCTACGCATTCTGTTAATTTTGAGAATTGGTCGGTTTCGTCGGGGCGCGAGGAAATATAGAGCTGAGTATCATCAGCGTAACAGTGAAAGCTAATGCCATGCTTCCTAATGACATCTCCCAAGGGTAGCATGTACAGAGTGAAAAGCAACGGTCCTAGAACTGAGCCTTGTGGTACTCCATGTTTAACTTGTGATCGAAATGACATCTCTTCGTTTACTACTACAAACTGATAACGGTCAGATAAGTATGATTTGAACCATGCCAATGCATTTCCACTAATTCCAGCATAATTTTCTAGTCTATTCAAAAGAATATTGTGGTCGATAGTGTCAAAAGCAGCACTGAGGTCTAGTAACACTAATAGAGAGATACAACCACGATCTGATGATAAGAGCAAATCATTTGTAACTCTAATGAGAGCAGTCTCAGTACTATGGTACGGTCTAAATCCTGACTGGAAATCCTCACAGATACCATTTCTTTCCAAGTAGGAACTAAGTTGAGATGATACTGCCTTTTCTAGTATTTTTGACAGAAAAGGTAGATTGGAAATCGGTCTGTAATTGACTAATTCACCAGGATCAAGTTGTGGTTTTTTAATAAGAGGTTTGATAATAGCCTGCTTAAAATTTTTCGGTACGTAACCTAGTAATAAAGATGAATTAATGATCTTAAGAAGAGGATCTATGACCTCTGGAAGCATCTCTTTCAATAGCTTAGTCGGTATAGGGTCTAACATACATGTTGTTGATTTTGATGATTTAATAAGTTTAGACAATTCTTCCTTTCCTATAACAGCGAATGAATGGAATTTTTCCTCAGGGATACTACAATCCACTGTCTGATGTGATACTGTAGTAGACAGTTGCATGGCTATAATTTTCTCTCTAATGTTGTCAATCTTGCAAGTAAAGAAGTTCATAAAGTCATTACTGCTGTGCTGTTTGGAAACATCAGAAGTTGAGGCTGTATTTCTCGTTAATTTAGCCACTGTATTAAATAAATACTTAGGGTTGTGTTTATTATCTTCTAAAAGATTTGAAAAATAAGCAGATCTAGCGGTTTTTATGGCCTTTCTGTACTCCATCATTTTCTCTCTCCATGAAATCCGAAAAACTTCTAGTTTTGAATTCTTCCAGCTGCGCTCCATTTTTCTTGCTGCTCTCTTAAGGGCCCGAGTGTGCTCGTTATACCATGGCGTTGGACTAATATCCTTAATCTTTTTTAAGCGCAAAGGAGCAACAGAGTCTAGAGTGTTGGAAAAGAGAGCGTCAATAGTTTCTGTTGCAACATCGAGTTCTTCTAAGCTGTCTGGTTTGCTAAGTTGATGAAACTGATCAGGAAGATTATTTATAAAGCAGTTTTTAGTGGTGGAAGTGATGGTTCTAACATATTTATGGCAGACAGGCGGTTTTGCAGCCTTGGTTAAATGTAGCACGCATGAGACTAGATAATGATCTGAGACGTCATCGCTCTGCTGCAGAATTTCAATGGCATCAATATCGATTCCATGTGACAATATTAGATCTAGAGTATGATTACGACAATGAGTTGGTCCTGACACGTGTTGTCTAACTCCAATAGAGCTTAAAATATCTGTTAATGCCAATCCCAAAGCGTCTTTTTCATTATCTACATGTATATTAAAATCACCAACAATGAGGACTTTATCCACAGCCAGTACTAACTCCGAGAGAAAATCAGCAAATTCTTTGATAAAGTCTGTATGGTGCCCTGGTGGCCTGTATACAGTAGCCAACACAAATTTCAAATGAGATTTGTCACTTACATTATATAACGTTACATAGAGCACCATCACTTCAAACGAGATATATTTGAAAGACTTTTGAGTAATACTAAAGATATTACTATAGATAACAGCAACACCTCCCCCTTTACCTTTCTGACGAGGTTCGTGTCGATAATAGTAACCTTGAGGGCTAGACTCATTTAAAGTAATGTAATCGTCTGGTTTTAGCCAGGTTTCTGTCAAACACAGCACATCTAGATTATTTTCTGTGATAATATCATTTACTATAAGTGCTTTTGAAGAAAGGGATCGAATATTCAGCAACCCAAGCTTTATCATTTGTTTATCTTTATGATCTCTGTTTACTACTTGTTGAACATCAATTAAATTATCACCCGTAAATGGGTTTGGAAGTTTTCTGTATTTATTAGTTCGGGGTACAGACACAGTCTCTATGTGATAATATCTAGGTGAAATAGTCTCTATGTGTTGGGATTTATCTGAATTCTGTGACGTGAGACAGCTAGCAGACGGTCGGTTTAGCCAGTCTGTCTGCTTCCTGACCTGGGCCCCAGTTAGTCAAGGTTGAGCTCTAAGACTATGTGCCATATTACTAGAGAGAAGAGCGGCACCACCCCAGGAGGGATGAATACCATCTCTTTTCAACAGGTCAGGTCTGCCCCAAAAACTTTTCCAATTGTCTATGAAACCTATATTATTCTGTGGACACCACTTAGACAGCCAGCCATTGAGTGATGAAAGTCTGCTAATTATCTCATCACTCCTACGAGCAGGAAGGGGTCCAGAAAAAATTACAGTGTCTGACATCATACGTGCGGTTTCACACACCTCTTTAATGTTAATTTTGGTGATCTCCGACTGGCGAAGTCGAACATCATTAGCGCCGACGTGAATAACAATCTTAGAGTACTTACGATTAGCATTAGCCAGCACTTTTAAATTTGCTTTGATGTCAGGCGCTCTGGCTCCCGGCAAACATGTGACTATGGTGGCTGGTGTCTCTATTTTCACGTTCCGTGTAATAGAATCGCCAATAACTAGGGCACTTTCAACAGGATTCTCAGTGGGTGCGTCACTGAGTGGGGAGAACCTGTTTGATGTTCTAATCGGAACGGAAGAGTGGTGTTTTTTCACACGACTAGGCCGCCTCACAGTCACAAAGTTGCCCTGCTGCACGGGCTCTACAGCCGGAACCGAACAATGTACGGAGTTCGCTAAGCTAGTCGCATCCAAAACAGTATCTGAAGCCCTTGCATTCTTACTATCCTCAATTAAAGTTTGGATGCGTGTCTCTAATTCTGAGATTTTCTCTGTCAGCCTGACTACTTCCCTACATTTATGACATGTGAATGCCTCATCGCTGACAGAAAAAGCTAAACTATGCATGTGACAGGCAGTGCAAGTAACAATGAAAGGAGAAGATGACATAGCTTACCGTGTTCGTAGACCGATCCGACTTACCAGTTGTTTGATGAACTTGTAGAAAAAGGAGAGTGCGACAGAAATGACGGTGGGAATAACACAAACTAGCGTAATGCTAACGCGTTGTGATGGTGATTTAGATTAAAAGATTAAAAACTAGCGATGTCAGATTAATGTGATAGGCAATATAAGACAATATCAGATATATAGTGAAGATAAAGTAGACAGCAAACAATGACAATAAATAGATTCAAAACAAAGCTATACGGAGCAACAGACTCAAACAATTCAGCAGTGAGGCAGACAGGAGCAATCGATCAAGGAGCAGACAGTTTGTCACGCTTCAGAGTTAATCACAACAGTCCCTTAAAAGGGAAAGCACACCGTTCCTGGAAACACTGCAATACCAGGTCGATGCGTGGAGTGGACGGAGCAAGCTCCGGTTCCAGCTCCGTGAGCCAAAAATCCATTTAATATGTAGTCCCCGGATAGGGACGTATCAGATATTAAACTGATAAGAACAGATTTTTTTTTTTTTTTTTTTTTTTTATTTACACCACAACCATACATTACACATACCTAGACTTTTCTTTTAACATACCATTATCCTCTTCATACAAAGTTCTCTCAACTGAAAATTTTATTACAACAAACTCAAAGCATTTAGAATTCAAAAGAGGTCTCACTTTTACCCCACCCCAACCCTGGGCAATCCCCTCCACACCCTCCTTGTCTCGTCTTCCCCATAGTACTCTTTGAAGATTTGGACCTCAGCTGAAAGTTTCCCCAACAATCCTAAAAATAATCCCTCTGTCTCCAAGCGGGGGATCTGCTTCCTGAGACACACTGTTCTCCGTTCCCAAAGAACATGCTTCCCCTCTGAAATTGTGCTCCAAATTACTCTTCTACGCTCCTTTACAAAACCTTCTAGGCCCTCCCCATACAAAACCAAGTTTCTTGTAATTTTCGGCCCTCCCCATCTCTCCCACCATTGCTTCACTGATCTCCAAAGTGCAACCGCTCCTGGGCATGTCCAAAAGACATGCTCTATTGTCTCGTCTTGACCACAACCAATTGGGCAATATGGTGACCTGCCTGCACCATGCCTATATAACCTCTCTCTCACTGGTAACCGAGCTAAAGCTGTCAGCCAATTTAAATCTTTGCAAAATCCTGTTAGATATGTTGGCTGCAGTAAAATCCAACTCACTCCATATGACGAATTCACTATCCCCTCCACTAGCTCTTCCCTCAATCTGTGATACAGCTGCTTGTGCTCCAAGATCAGGGATTGCTCTAAACACCAAGGCTTCCGGGTGATGAAATCTGCCACTCTCTGGTAATACTGCGGCCTATTTGTGGACCATGGCCTGGTACCCCTCCAATCATTCAATGTTCTCAAAGGAAAGGCTAGCCAGAACTGAGCTAAAAACCTAGCCTTATGCACTTCCTCCCGGACTGCTAGATGCGCTGCGCATGAAAAGAACATAGCATCCATTTTCAATGGAATGCATGGGACCCCCCTTCCTCCTTCTTTCACCAGTCTATACATCTGTAACCTGGCTACCATTTCAGCTCCATTTTTCCATAAAAAAGAGAAAACCAACTTCTCTAATTTTCTTCCATACCAAAACGGAACTGGAAACACATATGCTAAATAATTCAGACTTGGGAGAATGTCCGCCTTCACCACCTCCAACCTACCCCACAAGGAAAGTCCCCTTGAGCTCCACTTCACAATCTTTGCTTGCACTACCTTCATTCTCGCATCCCAGTTTTCTTTAGCGCGATTACATCTAGTAAACTTAACACCTAAGATTTTTAACCCTTCCACACAGATGTTAAATCCTCCTCTAACCTCCCTTCTATCAGCCCACTGACCGAAAAACATAACAGAGGACTTACCCGCATTTACTCGCGCACCGGATATTTTGCAAAATCTTTCCAGAATTTTGCCAGCCTCCTCAAAATCACAATCAGACGTCAGAAACAGGGTCATGTCATCTGCATAAGCAGCTGCTTTAGCGCAAATGCCCCCCCCCTCCCGGCAAATGAATGCCTGTAAAAGAGGGCGCTGCCCTTAAGGTCGCCAACAGAGGTTCCAAGGACAAAACATAAAGAAGAGGGGACAAAGGGCACCCCTGCCGTACTCCCCCTAGCTGTTGTACCTTTTCAGAAAAATGCCCATTTATCCCTATTCTACTGAAAGCCTTCCTGTAAAGCAGCTTTACCCAAGCCCTGAAGACTGGTCCAAACCCCATACGCTTTAGTGTAGCTTCCAAAAAGGCATGGCTAACCCTATCAAAGGCCTTCTCTTGGTCCAGACTCAAGATTGCCAAAGGAAGCTGGCGTTGCTCTGCCCAGCTTATTATATCTCTAACCAGAGCCAAATTCAAAGAAATAGACCTGCCCGGTACTCCACAAGTTTGATCCGGCTGAACTACTACCCCTATGACCTTCTTAAGTCTCTCTGTCAAAACTTTTGCCAATACTTTATAGTCGGTTGTTAACAGAGTAATCGGCCTCCAATTCCCCAACTCCTCCTTCTTCCCCTTCTTATACAGTAGAGACACCAGCCCTGTTCTCATTGTCTCCACCATTTCCCCTTTCCTGAAACATTCCTGATAAACAGCCACCAGCTCACTGCCTATCCATGGCAGGACCAGCTCATAAAAAACAGCTGGAAGACCGTCACATCCTGGAGCTGTGCCTTTTTTAAGAGACGATATTGCCGCACTTACTTCCTGCAAAGTCAAAGGCCCTTCTAGTCCTTTCCTGTCCTCCTCTCCTAAACTTCCCTCCAAAGCATCCAACACTTTCCCATAATCTGCACCTAAAGGGCTTCTGTCATTAAATAATTCCCTGTAAAAACTCTCTGCTACCTCCATCATTCCCTTTATCGATGTTTTCACTCCTTCTTCACTCCTAAGACCCTCTATATGGCTCCGCCTTTGTCTATCCTGTACTGTAGCAAAAAAGTAGCTTGTAGGTTTTTCATCAAGAAGCCGCTTTTTGACACTTGACCCTTGCAAAAATGACTTTGCTTCCCCCCAATAATGATCTCTCATTGCCCCCTGCAGATATTTCGCCCTGGCCCATCCTTTGTTTGTCCCCAAAGCACCCTCTGCCCACAGGGACTGTAGTTCTTCTGACCACTTACCTATTTTCTCTCTCCTACTCCTTGCCTTCTCTCTGCCCCAGTTACGACAAAAGACTGCAACCCTTTCCTTGAACCCCTCCCACCACTCCCCATAGGACTGAAACAAACCTTGTAGATTCTTCCATCCAGCTACCAAATTAAAAAGTGCTATGCAAAAGGTCCTGTCCTTTAGTAAGGAAGTATTGAGCCTCCACACCCCCCTCCCTCGCTTCTCCCCTCCCACCTCCACCCATATCCACACTAAACAATGGTCTGAACACCACATAGGAACTTGGGTATAATTGAACACCTTTACGTGGGTCGGAAAGAATAGGTAATCCAGCCGAGCCATCTCCTGCCTGCTGTTCTGCCAAGTGAAAGTGGGCACCAGCCCTCCAGACCTTCGAAAAGAGTCACAGAGAGCAAAACTTGATACCAGATGGGCCAGCTCTCTACCGGAAGCATTGTCCAGAGACACATTAAAGTCACCTCCTAACACTAATAGCCTGTTGGTATACAAAGTTGCACTCAAACAATCTAAAAAACCCTCCCTTTCCCCCAATTTACTCGGAGCATAAACATTAACAAAACGAAAACATATCCCTCTCCATTTCACATCCACTACTACCACCCTCCCTGGGATGATTACAATTGCAGATTCAATAACAAAATCCCATGAAAAAAATAAAATACCCACCCCGTCTGCTCTAACATTCCCCACCCCCCAAAAAGAAGGCCCCATCTCCCAACCCATTGAAAAAACAGAAACATCATCTTTACCCTGCAGATGGCATTCCTGCAGAAAACATACATCCAAAGGTGACATCTTTAAAGACAAAAAAATTGCAGTCCTTCTTTGAGTCATTTTTAGACCTCTTACATTCAATGTTGCCACCTTTAAACAAACCATTGAAAACAAACAAAATTCTTACTAGGAAGAAAAACCGGACTACCTCCCACTCAAATTTCACAAACTCCCCTTTCACCCAGAACCTTTTCTCCCCTTCCCCTTCCCCTTCCCCTTCCCAGCTACTTCAGTCCATTCTACTTCTTCCCCTGTTTCCCCAACCTCCCGTAAAATAGACTTGACCTTTTCCAAAACTCCCCCACCCCCCCTTACTCCTTCCCCAATGTCCATCTCACCTCCGCCCTCCTCTCCCTGTGCCCGTCTGAGTGCCAGCCCCTGAGTCTGTACCCTACTGCATTTCTTTTCTCTTTCACCCATTGTGTCTTCTAAAGGCCTCCGTCTTCTTGTGCCGTGTCCCATGTCAGACCCCATTGTGTCCTGTTGTCCCGGCCCCATTTCTTTTATTGAGAGAAGCTCCTCTTCACCTCCTGTAGACTCCACGATCCCCCGATCCGTCTCCTCGAAAATGCCGCACAGCACTTCTGCCACGTCAAACTCTGACCACTGTTGTGACGGACTCATCTGACACTCCTCCTCTACACCACCTTTATTTTCCACCATGTCTCCTTTCCTTATTTCAGCTGTCTGTTTTCTCCCAAATCCTTCGCCAGCACACGCATTTGAAGGACCCGCTTTCTGGCTGTCCCTTTCCTCAGGAACATTCATCAATACACCTTCAAAATCAGCCTGCAGATCTTGTCCTTCTTTAAACAAACTGGCATATGTTTTCTGTCTGTTGGGACATACCCGGAACAGATGATCCACTCCCCCACATAGACTGCAGCTCTTTGGTTCAGGGCAGGCCGTCGCTATGTGTTCTGACGAGCCACAAAAGCGGCATCTCTGTCCTGTGCATTCTGCTTTCACATGACCCTGTGCACCACACCTCCTACAGTACACTGGCTGTCCAGGATAAGACAGAAAGCCTCTGTTTGATCCAATGAAAAAAGATCCTGGCGGATGTACTAAGCCTCCTAGCGATGCTGGATCTGCACGCAACTTCACCAGGTACCTTCTCTTGCCAGTCCATATGCCGAACCGGTCCTTCAGGCGTTCACCTCCTCTCACCTTCTCACAATATCTGGCCAAAAAAGTTAAAACATCCCCATCCTCCACAAAAGGATTGTAAAGATGGATTGTTAGTGGCAAAAAGTCTTGAGCAAAAGCAGGGAAGAGTTCCAGGCCTCTTAATCGCTGGTGATCTTTTTTCTTCCCCCATGCCTCATAAAACGCCACACAATCTCTTAACTGGAAAAAGGTTAAATCCATGAAACCAGGGCCCAGTTTTTCAAAAGTAATCCACTAGGATTTTGGATAATGGATTGGATCAAATCTTGCAAATGTGTTTTTCAAAAGAAAAAACGGATTACATAATCGGATTAGATCACGTAATCCAATCTTGTTTTTGATCCGGATCAAACCTTTAGTTTGGGTTTTTCAGAACTTTTTTGTAGGATTTGGATCACTTTGATCCAAAAAATCTGGATTAAACTGATCCCATCAGAAGGGTGGATTCAGCGTGGATTTCATGGCCAAAATGTAATGAAAACTTTAAAAACATATCAAATAATACTATATTTGGATCATGCAGTATCTTACAAGATATCCTATTTATTCATAAGGTTTTAATTTTATTTGTTCATCCGTCCAATTTTTTAAGTCAGTCTTGTCGCCTTTTTTGTGTAGTAGTGTCACTATCCCTATTCTAAAACTGTCTGGAAGTCTGTTCAGGGTGTCAAATTCTTTAAAAATGGTCAACAAGTCATGTGCTAAAATGTCCCAAAAGGTCAAGTAAAATTCTACAGGTAGTCCGTCCAGTCCTGGGGACTTTCCCCGCTTAAAACCTTTGAGAGCTTTTTGTATTTCTAAAATGGTAAAATCTTGGCTTAAAAGTGCACATTGACTGTGGAGCTTTTGCTCTAAATAACTTAAAACGTCCATTAAAATGTCTTCTTGTATTTCTTTTTGACCATATAAATCACTATAGAACTTTTCCACCCCTTTCAAGATCTCTTCTGTCCCACTTACTACCCTCCCATCTGTTTTTAAGGTTGTCAATGCCCCTCCCCGTGTTATGATCTTCTTAAAAAAAAACCTCGTACATTTTTCGTCTTCCTCCATCTTTTGTTCTTTACTCCTTAAAATGACATCTTTACTTTGGATTTGGGCTAAAACTGACATTTCCTTCTTTACCTCTTTAATTTCATCACTAAAATCAAACCCACTATTTAAAAGATTAAAATACCTCTGCAGTCGTTTTTGCAACCCCATCATGCATCTCTTTTCTTTGTTCTTTTTTTCCTTCCCTATTTTCTTAAAAAACAGTCCCGTCCTTACCTTCACCATTTCCCACCACTGTGCCCGTGAGTCATACAAGTCTTGGAGGGTCTGCCATCGGCTGAACTGCTCTCTGTATTGCCCAACTACTTCCTCATCCTCCAACAGAGAGCAGTTCAACTTCCACAGCCCTCCTCCTAATGTCACACCAGAGGGCAGTGAAAGGGTGCAGGATAGCATCATGTGGTCGGAAGAAAAGGCAGGTAATAATGTAGCATCGGTTGGCGAGCAGTCCCTTGTAAAAACGTAGTCGATTCGAGAGGCTTTGGTGCCGTCACCACTGAACCAGGTGAAACCCTCCTCTCATTGATGCAATGTTTTAAAACAGTCGACTAAGTTAAAATCTCGCACTAAATTCTGCAATAAAACCGATGTTTTGTCCATTTTAAAATCCTCTATCCTTTTCCTGTCTCTCTGAGTTAAAACACAGTTAAAATCCCCTGCAACCACAAGGGGAACCCTACCCAGCATGTGGGGTTGCAAGTCTTCTAAAAGCTCATATCTTTCATTTTTTTCGGTAAAACCATACACATTTAACACTTTAAAATCCTTATCTAAGAACGTCAAGTCTGCTAAAATTGCTCGCCCATCCCTTACCACCGTGCTGCCCTTCACCAAGATATTCGGATTGTTAATTAAAATAGCAACACCATCGTTTTTGTTAAAATTGGACCCACTCCAGATAGACAGTCCTGAGGTCCAAAGCTCCTCCCATTTCCTGTAATTTGTCAAAAAGGGTAAGGCACATTCTTGCAATAGAAACACATCTGACTTACAGGATTTTAAAAAGGATAAAACACTCTGTGCTCGTATGTTGTTCCTCACACTTCTCACATTTATTGTGGAGATGGTGAGGGCCATGAGCAGTGTGGTTAAAAGCATATGAACTTTAAAAGGAGAACATTAAAAGACATACAGAGGCACTTTTTTTAAAAATTATGTTGTTTCTTGTCGCTTTTGCCTCTCCCTTCTCCCATGGGAATTGGGTTCAGGAGGGCTAGAGCTAGACACATCTGGAGCGACAGAGCTAAACTCTTGCGACTCTTTTAGTGTCGATGTTCTTAGCTTAAAATGCAGAAAGGAAACTTCATTTGGGGATTCTGATGGCCACATACGGTCTAGATCTTCTAGCGAAGAACTATCTAGCTGATGCGTTACCCTCATTTTTTTCTCCTCTTCTGCACTTGAGCATTAGGGAGTGAAATGTCTGTTTCACTCCCACTGGATGGCGCGCTTACCTCCGAGACGGTGTGGAGGGAGGAAACCGTTTCCTCCTCTCTCTCTTCTTCATCGGTTACTTGTCTGGGAGTGGTTTCCTCCCCCTGTTTCGTTTCGTCTCCCAATTGTGACTCTGCCCCTTTGGCCGCCCCACTTCCTCCTTCCTGCCCAATCCCAGAGGCTGACTGGGGATTTGAAATTCCCGCCAAAACCTCAGGGACCGCCTCCTCCTCCTCTGTTTGTAACTGTGGGGCGGCCATTTTGTTAGCTTTAAGTTTGTTGGCAAAGCTTTTTGGGCAATCTCTGTAGAGATGGTTTGATTCTCCACACAGGTTACACCGCCTGCCATTGGTGCACTCTTCAAAACTGTGACCAATTTCTCTACATTTCCCACATACAACTTCCTGGCACGCATCAACTAAGTGCCCAAACTTGCCACATTTTCTACATAGCTTAGGCATGCCTTGATAATGAATGTAGCCTCTGTTCTCACCCAACACAATCATAGAAGGCAGGTGCTTCAGGCCCTGGTAGCCCCTGGCGTCTTCCCATTGTTTGATGGGAATTCTCCAGGAGCATGTCCAGATGCCATCTTCATCCAAAACCTTGACTGGCTGGCCTCGAACTGTGCAAAATCTACCCAGCCAGACACAAATATCCTCCCCAGTTACTGTCTCATTAAACATTCTAACAATCACAGTTTTAAGTGTGTTGTCAGAGAGTCTTTCAACAGCAAACATGGAGAACTGGGATTTAGCTGAATCGAATCTGTGCCAAAAACCTTGACCACAACCAATTGGGCAATATGGTGACCTGCCTGCACCATGCCTATATAACCTCTCTCTCACTGGTAACCGAGCTAAAGCTGTCAGCCAATTTAAATCTTTGCAAAATCCTGTTAGATATGTTGGCTGCAGTAAAATCCAACTCACTCCATATGACGAATTCACTATCCCCTCCACTAGCTCTTCCCTCAATCTGTGATACAGCTGCTTGTGCTCCAAGATCAGGGATTGCTCTAAACACCAAGGCTTCCGGGTGATGAAATCTGCCACTCTCTGGTAATACTGCGGCCTATTTGTGGACCATGGCCTGGTACCCCTCCAATCATTCAATGTTCTCAAAGGAAAGGCTAGCCAGAACTGAGCTAAAAACCTAGCCTTATGCACTTCCTCCCGGACTGCTAGATGCGCTGCGCATGAAAAGAACATAGCATCCATTTTCAATGGAATGCATGGGACCCCCCTTCCTCCTTCTTTCACCAGTCTATACATCTGTAACCTGGCTACCATTTCAGCTCCATTTTTCCATAAAAAAGAGAAAACCAACTTCTCTAATTTTCTTCCATACCAAAACGGAACTGGAAACACATATGCTAAATAATTCAGACTTGGGAGAATGTCCGCCTTCACCACCTCCAACCTACCCCACAAGGAAAGTCCCCTTGAGCTCCACTTCACAATCTTTGCTTGCACTACCTTCATTCTCGCATCCCAGTTTTCTTTAGCGCGATTACATCTAGTAAACTTAACACCTAAGATTTTTAACCCTTCCACACAGATGTTAAATCCTCCTCTAACCTCCCTTCTATCAGCCCACTGACCGAAAAACATAACAGAGGACTTACCCGCATTTACTCGCGCACCGGATATTTTGCAAAATCTTTCCAGAATTTTGCCAGCCTCCTCAAAATCACAATCAGACGTCAGAAACAGGGTCATGTCATCTGCATAAGCAGCTGCTTTAGCGCAAATGCCCCCCCCCTCCCGGCAAATGAATGCCTGTAAAAGAGGGCGCTGCCCTTAAGGTCGCCAACAGAGGTTCCAAGGACAAAACATAAAGAAGAGGGGACAAAGGGCACCCCTGCCGTACTCCCCCTAGCTGTTGTACCTTTTCAGAAAAATGCCCATTTATCCCTATTCTACTGAAAGCCTTCCTGTAAAGCAGCTTTACCCAAGCCCTGAAGACTGGTCCAAACCCCATACGCTTTAGTGTAGCTTCCAAAAAGGCATGGCTAACCCTATCAAAGGCCTTCTCTTGGTCCAGACTCAAGATTGCCAAAGGAAGCTGGCGTTGCTCTGCCCAGCTTATTATATCTCTAACCAGAGCCAAATTCAAAGAAATAGACCTGCCCGGTACTCCACAAGTTTGATCCGGCTGAACTACTACCCCTATGACCTTCTTAAGTCTCTCTGTCAAAACTTTTGCCAATACTTTATAGTCGGTTGTTAACAGAGTAATCGGCCTCCAATTCCCCAACTCCTCCTTCTTCCCCTTCTTATACAGTAGAGACACCAGCCCTGTTCTCATTGTCTCCACCATTTCCCCTTTCCTGAAACATTCCTGATAAACAGCCACCAGCTCACTGCCTATCCATGGCAGGACCAGCTCATAAAAAACAGCTGGAAGACCGTCACATCCTGGAGCTGTGCCTTTTTTAAGAGACGATATTGCCGCACTTACTTCCTGCAAAGTCAAAGGCCCTTCTAGTCCTTTCCTGTCCTCCTCTCCTAAACTTCCCTCCAAAGCATCCAACACTTTCCCATAATCTGCACCTAAAGGGCTTCTGTCATTAAATAATTCCCTGTAAAAACTCTCTGCTACCTCCATCATTCCCTTTATCGATGTTTTCACTCCTTCTTCACTCCTAAGACCCTCTATATGGCTCCGCCTTTGTCTATCCTGTACTGTAGCAAAAAAGTAGCTTGTAGGTTTTTCATCAAGAAGCCGCTTTTTGACACTTGACCCTTGCAAAAATGACTTTGCTTCCCCCCAATAATGATCTCTCATTGCCCCCTGCAGATATTTCGCCCTGGCCCATCCTTTGTTTGTCCCCAAAGCACCCTCTGCCCACAGGGACTGTAGTTCTTCTGACCACTTACCTATTTTCTCTCTCCTACTCCTTGCCTTCTCTCTGCCCCAGTTACGACAAAAGACTGCAACCCTTTCCTTGAACCCCTCCCACCACTCCCCATAGGACTGAAACAAACCTTGTAGATTCTTCCATCCAGCTACCAAATTAAAAAGTGCTATGCAAAAGGTCCTGTCCTTTAGTAAGGAAGTATTGAGCCTCCACACCCCCCTCCCTCGCTTCTCCCCTCCCACCTCCACCCATATCCACACTAAACAATGGTCTGAACACCACATAGGAACTTGGGTATAATTGAACACCTTTACGTGGGTCGGAAAGAATAGGTAATCCAGCCGAGCCATCTCCTGCCTGCTGTTCTGCCAAGTGAAAGTGGGCACCAGCCCTCCAGACCTTCGAAAAGAGTCACAGAGAGCAAAACTTGATACCAGATGGGCCAGCTCTCTACCGGAAGCATTGTCCAGAGACACATTAAAGTCACCTCCTAACACTAATAGCCTGTTGGTATACAAAGTTGCACTCAAACAATCTAAAAAACCCTCCCTTTCCCCCAATTTACTCGGAGCATAAACATTAACAAAACGAAAACATATCCCTCTCCATTTCACATCCACTACTACCACCCTCCCTGGGATGATTACAATTGCAGATTCAATAACAAAATCCCATGAAAAAAATAAAATACCCACCCCGTCTGCTCTAACATTCCCCACCCCCCAAAAAGAAGGCCCCATCTCCCAACCCATTGAAAAAACAGAAACATCATCTTTACCCTGCAGATGGCATTCCTGCAGAAAACATACATCCAAAGGTGACATCTTTAAAGACAAAAAAATTGCAGTCCTTCTTTGAGTCATTTTTAGACCTCTTACATTCAATGTTGCCACCTTTAAACAAACCATTGAAAACAAACAAAATTCTTACTAGGAAGAAAAACCGGACTACCTCCCACTCAAATTTCACAAACTCCCCTTTCACCCAGAACCTTTTCTCCCCTTCCCCTTCCCCTTCCCCTTCCCAGCTACTTCAGTCCATTCTACTTCTTCCCCTGTTTCCCCAACCTCCCGTAAAATAGACTTGACCTTTTCCAAAACTCCCCCACCCCCCCTTACTCCTTCCCCAATGTCCATCTCACCTCCGCCCTCCTCTCCCTGTGCCCGTCTGAGTGCCAGCCCCTGAGTCTGTACCCTACTGCATTTCTTTTCTCTTTCACCCATTGTGTCTTCTAAAGGCCTCCGTCTTCTTGTGCCGTGTCCCATGTCAGACCCCATTGTGTCCTGTTGTCCCGGCCCCATTTCTTTTATTGAGAGAAGCTCCTCTTCACCTCCTGTAGACTCCACGATCCCCCGATCCGTCTCCTCGAAAATGCCGCACAGCACTTCTGCCACGTCAAACTCTGACCACTGTTGTGACGGACTCATCTGACACTCCTCCTCTACACCACCTTTATTTTCCACCATGTCTCCTTTCCTTATTTCAGCTGTCTGTTTTCTCCCAAATCCTTCGCCAGCACACGCATTTGAAGGACCCGCTTTCTGGCTGTCCCTTTCCTCAGGAACATTCATCAATACACCTTCAAAATCAGCCTGCAGATCTTGTCCTTCTTTAAACAAACTGGCATATGTTTTCTGTCTGTTGGGACATACCCGGAACAGATGATCCACTCCCCCACATAGACTGCAGCTCTTTGGTTCAGGGCAGGCCGTCGCTATGTGTTCTGACGAGCCACAAAAGCGGCATCTCTGTCCTGTGCATTCTGCTTTCACATGACCCTGTGCACCACACCTCCTACAGTACACTGGCTGTCCAGAATAAGACAGAAAGCCTCTGTTTGATCCAATGAAAAAAGATCCTGGCGGATGTACTAAGCCTCCTAGCGATGCTGGATCTGCACGCAACTTCACCAGGTACCTTCTCTTGCCAGTCCATATGCCGAACCGGTCCTTCAGGCGTTCACCTCCTCTCACCTTCTCACAATATCTGGCCAAAAAAGTTAAAACATCCCCATCCTCCACAAAAGGATTGTAAAGATGGATTGTTAGTGGCAAAAAGTCTTGAGCAAAAGCAGGGAAGAGTTCCAGGCCTCTTAATCGCTGGTGATCTTTTTTCTTCCCCCATGCCTCATAAAACGCCACACAATCTCTTAACTGGAAAAAGGTTAAATCCATGAAACCAGGGCCCAGTTTTTCAAAAGTAATCCACTAGGATTTTGGATAATGGATTGGATCAAATCTTGCAAATGTGTTTTTCAAAAGAAAAAACGGATTACATAATCGGATTAGATCACGTAATCCAATCTTGTTTTTGATCCGGATCAAACCTTTAGTTTGGGTTTTTCAGAACTTTTTTGTAGGATTTGGATCACTTTGATCCAAAAAATCTGGATTAAACTGATCCCATCAGAAGGGTGGATTCAGCGTGGATTTCATGGCCAAAATGTAATGAAAACTTTAAAAACATATCAAATAATACTATATTTGGATCATGCAGTATCTTACAAGATATCCTATTTATTCATAAGGTTTTAATTTTATTTGTTCATCCGTCCAATTTTTTAAGTCAGTCTTGTCGCCTTTTTTGTGTAGTAGTGTCACTATCCCTATTCTAAAACTGTCTGGAAGTCTGTTCAGGGTGTCAAATTCTTTAAAAATGGTCAACAAGTCATGTGCTAAAATGTCCCAAAAGGTCAAGTAAAATTCTACAGGTAGTCCGTCCAGTCCTGGGGACTTTCCCCGCTTAAAACCTTTGAGAGCTTTTTGTATTTCTAAAATGGTAAAATCTTGGCTTAAAAGTGCACATTGACTGTGGAGCTTTTGCTCTAAATAACTTAAAACGTCCATTAAAATGTCTTCTTGTATTTCTTTTTGACCATATAAATCACTATAGAACTTTTCCACCCCTTTCAAGATCTCTTCTGTCCCACTTACTACCCTCCCATCTGTTTTTAAGGTTGTCAATGCCCCTCCCCGTGTTATGATCTTCTTAAAAAAAAACCTCGTACATTTTTCGTCTTCCTCCATCTTTTGTTCTTTACTCCTTAAAATGACATCTTTACTTTGGATTTGGGCTAAAACTGACATTTCCTTCTTTACCTCTTTAATTTCATCACTAAAATCAAACCCACTATTTAAAAGATTAAAATACCTCTGCAGTCGTTTTTGCAACCCCATCATGCATCTCTTTTCTTTGTTCTTTTTTTCCTTCCCTATTTTCTTAAAAAACAGTCCCGTCCTTACCTTCACCATTTCCCACCACTGTGCCCGTGAGTCATACAAGTCTTGGAGGGTCTGCCATCGGCTGAACTGCTCTCTGTATTGCCCAACTACTTCCTCATCCTCCAACAGAGAGCAGTTCAACTTCCACAGCCCTCCTCCTAATGTCACACCAGAGGGCAGTGAAAGGGTGCAGGATAGCATCATGTGGTCGGAAGAAAAGGCAGGTAATAATGTAGCATCGGTTGGCGAGCAGTCCCTTGTAAAAACGTAGTCGATTCGAGAGGCTTTGGTGCCGTCACCACTGAACCAGGTGAAACCCTCCTCTCATTGATGCAATGTTTTAAAACAGTCGACTAAGTTAAAATCTCGCACTAAATTCTGCAATAAAACCGATGTTTTGTCCATTTTAAAATCCTCTATCCTTTTCCTGTCTCTCTGAGTTAAAACACAGTTAAAATCCCCTGCAACCACAAGGGGAACCCTACCCAGCATGTGGGGTTGCAAGTCTTCTAAAAGCTCATATCTTTCATTTTTTTCGGTAAAACCATACACATTTAACACTTTAAAATCCTTATCTAAGAACGTCAAGTCTGCTAAAATTGCTCGCCCATCCCTTACCACCGTGCTGCCCTTCACCAAGATATTCGGATTGTTAATTAAAATAGCAACACCATCGTTTTTGTTAAAATTGGACCCACTCCAGATAGACAGTCCTGAGGTCCAAAGCTCCTCCCATTTCCTGTAATTTGTCAAAAAGGGTAAGGCACATTCTTGCAATAGAAACACATCTGACTTACAGGATTTTAAAAAGGATAAAACACTCTGTGCTCGTATGTTGTTCCTCACACTTCTCACATTTATTGTGGAGATGGTGAGGGCCATGAGCAGTGTGGTTAAAAGCATATGAACTTTAAAAGGAGAACATTAAAAGACATACAGAGGCACTTTTTTTAAAAATTATGTTGTTTCTTGTCGCTTTTGCCTCTCCCTTCTCCCATGGGAATTGGGTTCAGGAGGGCTAGAGCTAGACACATCTGGAGCGACAGAGCTAAACTCTTGCGACTCTTTTAGTGTCGATGTTCTTAGCTTAAAATGCAGAAAGGAAACTTCATTTGGGGATTCTGATGGCCACATACGGTCTAGATCTTCTAGCGAAGAACTATCTAGCTGATGCGTTACCCTCATTTTTTTCTCCTCTTCTGCACTTGAGCATTAGGGAGTGAAATGTCTGTTTCACTCCCACTGGATGGCGCGCTTACCTCCGAGACGGTGTGGAGGGAGGAAACCGTTTCCTCCTCTCTCTCTTCTTCATCGGTTACTTGTCTGGGAGTGGTTTCCTCCCCCTGTTTCGTTTCGTCTCCCAATTGTGACTCTGCCCCTTTGGCCGCCCCACTTCCTCCTTCCTGCCCAATCCCAGAGGCTGACTGGGGATTTGAAATTCCCGCCAAAACCTCAGGGACCGCCTCCTCCTCCTCTGTTTGTAACTGTGGGGCGGCCATTTTGTTAGCTTTAAGTTTGTTGGCAAAGCTTTTTGGGCAATCTCTGTAGAGATGGTTTGATTCTCCACACAGGTTACACCGCCTGCCATTGGTGCACTCTTCAAAACTGTGACCAATTTCTCTACATTTCCCACATACAACTTCCTGGCACGCATCAACTAAGTGCCCAAACTTGCCACATTTTCTACATAGCTTAGGCATGCCTTGATAATGAATGTAGCCTCTGTTCTCACCCAACACAATCATAGAAGGCAGGTGCTTCAGGCCCTGGTAGCCCCTGGCGTCTTCCCATTGTTTGATGGGAATTCTCCAGGAGCATGTCCAGATGCCATCTTCATCCAAAACCTTGACTGGCTGGCCTCGAACTGTGCAAAATCTACCCAGCCAGACACAAATATCCTCCCCAGTTACTGTCTCATTAAACATTCTAACAATCACAGTTTTAAGTGTGTTGTCAGAGAGTCTTTCAACAGCAAACATGGAGAACTGGGATTTAGCTGAATCGAATCTGTGCCAAAAACCTTGACCACAACCAATTGGGCAATATGGTGACCTGCCTGCACCATGCCTATATAACCTCTCTCTCACTGGTAACCGAGCTAAAGCTGTCAGCCAATTTAAATCTTTGCAAAATCCTGTTAGATATGTTGGCTGCAGTAAAATCCAACTCACTCCATATGACGAATTCACTATCCCCTCCACTAGCTCTTCCCTCAATCTGTGATACAGCTGCTTGTGCTCCAAGATCAGGGATTGCTCTAAACACCAAGGCTTCCGGGTGATGAAATCTGCCACTCTCTGGTAATACTGCGGCCTATTTGTGGACCATGGCCTGGTACCCCTCCAATCATTCAATGTTCTCAAAGGAAAGGCTAGCCAGAACTGAGCTAAAAACCTAGCCTTATGCACTTCCTCCCGGACTGCTAGATGCGCTGCGCATGAAAAGAACATAGCATCCATTTTCAATGGAATGCATGGGACCCCCCTTCCTCCTTCTTTCACCAGTCTATACATCTGTAACCTGGCTACCATTTCAGCTCCATTTTTCCATAAAAAAGAGAAAACCAACTTCTCTAATTTTCTTCCATACCAAAACGGAACTGGAAACACATATGCTAAATAATTCAGACTTGGGAGAATGTCCGCCTTCACCACCTCCAACCTACCCCACAAGGAAAGTCCCCTTGAGCTCCACTTCACAATCTTTGCTTGCACTACCTTCATTCTCGCATCCCAGTTTTCTTTAGCGCGATTACATCTAGTAAACTTAACACCTAAGATTTTTAACCCTTCCACACAGATGTTAAATCCTCCTCTAACCTCCCTTCTATCAGCCCACTGACCGAAAAACATAACAGAGGACTTACCCGCATTTACTCGCGCACCGGATATTTTGCAAAATCTTTCCAGAATTTTGCCAGCCTCCTCAAAATCACAATCAGACGTCAGAAACAGGGTCATGTCATCTGCATAAGCAGCTGCTTTAGCGCAAATGCCCCCCCCCTCCCGGCAAATGAATGCCTGTAAAAGAGGGCGCTGCCCTTAAGGTCGCCAACAGAGGTTCCAAGGACAAAACATAAAGAAGAGGGGACAAAGGGCACCCCTGCCGTACTCCCCCTAGCTGTTGTACCTTTTCAGAAAAATGCCCATTTATCCCTATTCTACTGAAAGCCTTCCTGTAAAGCAGCTTTACCCAAGCCCTGAAGACTGGTCCAAACCCCATACGCTTTAGTGTAGCTTCCAAAAAGGCATGGCTAACCCTATCAAAGGCCTTCTCTTGGTCCAGACTCAAGATTGCCAAAGGAAGCTGGCGTTGCTCTGCCCAGCTTATTATATCTCTAACCAGAGCCAAATTCAAAGAAATAGACCTGCCCGGTACTCCACAAGTTTGATCCGGCTGAACTACTACCCCTATGACCTTCTTAAGTCTCTCTGTCAAAACTTTTGCCAATACTTTATAGTCGGTTGTTAACAGAGTAATCGGCCTCCAATTCCCCAACTCCTCCTTCTTCCCCTTCTTATACAGTAGAGACACCAGCCCTGTTCTCATTGTCTCCACCATTTCCCCTTTCCTGAAACATTCCTGATAAACAGCCACCAGCTCACTGCCTATCCATGGCAGGACCAGCTCATAAAAAACAGCTGGAAGACCGTCACATCCTGGAGCTGTGCCTTTTTTAAGAGACGATATTGCCGCACTTACTTCCTGCAAAGTCAAAGGCCCTTCTAGTCCTTTCCTGTCCTCCTCTCCTAAACTTCCCTCCAAAGCATCCAACACTTTCCCATAATCTGCACCTAAAGGGCTTCTGTCATTAAATAATTCCCTGTAAAAACTCTCTGCTACCTCCATCATTCCCTTTATCGATGTTTTCACTCCTTCTTCACTCCTAAGACCCTCTATATGGCTCCGCCTTTGTCTATCCTGTACTGTAGCAAAAAAGTAGCTTGTAGGTTTTTCATCAAGAAGCCGCTTTTTGACACTTGACCCTTGCAAAAATGACTTTGCTTCCCCCCAATAATGATCTCTCATTGCCCCCTGCAGATATTTCGCCCTGGCCCATCCTTTGTTTGTCCCCAAAGCACCCTCTGCCCACAGGGACTGTAGTTCTTCTGACCACTTACCTATTTTCTCTCTCCTACTCCTTGCCTTCTCTCTGCCCCAGTTACGACAAAAGACTGCAACCCTTTCCTTGAACCCCTCCCACCACTCCCCATAGGACTGAAACAAACCTTGTAGATTCTTCCATCCAGCTACCAAATTAAAAAGTGCTATGCAAAAGGTCCTGTCCTTTAGTAAGGAAGTATTGAGCCTCCACACCCCCCTCCCTCGCTTCTCCCCTCCCACCTCCACCCATATCCACACTAAACAATGGTCTGAACACCACATAGGAACTTGGGTATAATTGAACACCTTTACGTGGGTCGGAAAGAATAGGTAATCCAGCCGAGCCATCTCCTGCCTGCTGTTCTGCCAAGTGAAAGTGGGCACCAGCCCTCCAGACCTTCGAAAAGAGTCACAGAGAGCAAAACTTGATACCAGATGGGCCAGCTCTCTACCGGAAGCATTGTCCAGAGACACATTAAAGTCACCTCCTAACACTAATAGCCTGTTGGTATACAAAGTTGCACTCAAACAATCTAAAAAACCCTCCCTTTCCCCCAATTTACTCGGAGCATAAACATTAACAAAACGAAAACATATCCCTCTCCATTTCACATCCACTACTACCACCCTCCCTGGGATGATTACAATTGCAGATTCAATAACAAAATCCCATGAAAAAAATAAAATACCCACCCCGTCTGCTCTAACATTCCCCACCCCCCAAAAAGAAGGCCCCATCTCCCAACCCATTGAAAAAACAGAAACATCATCTTTACCCTGCAGATGGCATTCCTGCAGAAAACATACATCCAAAGGTGACATCTTTAAAGACAAAAAAATTGCAGTCCTTCTTTGAGTCATTTTTAGACCTCTTACATTCAATGTTGCCACCTTTAAACAAACCATTGAAAACAAACAAAATTCTTACTAGGAAGAAAAACCGGACTACCTCCCACTCAAATTTCACAAACTCCCCTTTCACCCAGAACCTCTTCTCCCCTTCCCCTTCCCCTTCCCCTTCCCAGCTACTTCAGTCCATTCTACTTCTTCCCCTGTTTCCCCAACCTCCCGTAAAATAGACTTGACCTTTTCCAAAACTCCCCCACCCCCCCTTACTCCTTCCCCAATGTCCATCTCACCTCCGCCCTCCTCTCCCTGTGCCCGTCTGAGTGCCAGCCCCTGAGTCTGTACCCTACTGCATTTCTTTTCTCTTTCACCCATTGTGTCTTCTAAAGGCCTCCGTCTTCTTGTGCCGTGTCCCATGTCAGACCCCATTGTGTCCTGTTGTCCCGGCCCCATTTCTTTTATTGAGAGAAGCTCCTCTTCACCTCCTGTAGACTCCACGATCCCCCGATCCGTCTCCTCGAAAATGCCGCACGGCACTTCTGCCACGTCAAACTCTGACCACTGTTGTGACGGACTCATCTGACACTCCTCCTCTACACCACCTTTATTTTCCACCATGTCTCCTTTCCTTATTTCAGCTGTCTGTTTTCTCCCAAATCCTTCGCCAGCACACGCATTTGAAGGACCCGCTTTCTGGCTGTCCCTTTCCTCAGGAACATTCATCAATACACCTTCAAAATCAGCCTGCAGATCTTGTCCTTCTTTAAACAAACTGGCATATGTTTTCTGTCTGTTGGGACATACCCGGAACAGATGATCCACTCCCCCACATAGACTGCAGCTCTTTGGTTCAGGGCAGGCCGTCGCTATGTGTTCTGACGAGCCACAAAAGCGGCATCTCTGTCCTGTGCATTCTGCTTTCAAATGACCCTGTGCACCACACCTCCTACAGTACACTGGCTGTCCAGGATAAGACAGAAAGCCTCTGTTTGATCCAATGAAAAAAGATCCTGGCGGATGTACTAAGCCTCCTAGCGATGCTGGATCTGCACGCAACTTCACCAGGTACCTTCTCTTGCCAGTCCATATGCCGAACCGGTCCTTCAGGCGTTCACCTCCTCTCACCTTCTCACAATATCTGGCCAAAAAAGTTAAAACATCCCCATCCTCCACAAAAGGATTGTAAAGATGGATTGTTAGTGGCAAAAAGTCTTGAGCAAAAGCAGGGAAGAGTTCCAGGCCTCTTAATCGCTGGTGATCTTTTTTCTTCCCCCATGCCTCATAAAACGCCACACAATCTCTTAACTGGAAAAAGGTTAAATCCATGAAACCAGGGCCCAGTTTTTCAAAAGTAATCCACTAGGATTTTGGATAATGGATTGGATCAAATCTTGCAAATGTGTTTTTCAAAAGAAAAAACGGATTACATAATCGGATTAGATCACGTAATCCAATCTTGTTTTTGATCCGGATCAAACCTTTAGTTTGGGTTTTTCAGAACTTTTTTGTAGGATTTGGATCACTTTGATCCAAAAAATCTGGATTAAACTGATCCCATCAGAAGGGTGGATTCAGCGTGGATTTCATGGCCAAAATGTAATGAAAACTTTAAAAACATATCAAATAATACTATATTTGGATCATGCAGTATCTTACAAGATATCCTATTTATTCATAAGGTTTTAATTTTATTTGTTCATCCGTCCAATTTTTTAAGTCAGTCTTGTCGCCTTTTTTGTGTAGTAGTGTCACTATCCCTATTCTAAAACTGTCTGGAAGTCTGTTCAGGGTGTCAAATTCTTTAAAAATGGTCAACAAGTCATGTGCTAAAATGTCCCAAAAGGTCAAGTAAAATTCTACAGGTAGTCCGTCCAGTCCTGGGGACTTTCCCCGCTTAAAACCTTTGAGAGCTTTTTGTATTTCTAAAATGGTAAAATCTTGGCTTAAAAGTGCACATTGACTGTGGAGCTTTTGCTCTAAATAACTTAAAACGTCCATTAAAATGTCTTCTTGTATTTCTTTTTGACCATATAAATCACTATAGAACTTTTCCACCCCTTTCAAGATCTCTTCTGTCCCACTTACTACCCTCCCATCTGTTTTTAAGGTTGTCAATGCCCCTCCCCGTGTTATGATCTTCTTAAAAAAAAACCTCGTACATTTTTCGTCTTCCTCCATCTTTTGTTCTTTACTCCTTAAAATGACATCTTTACTTTGGATTTGGGCTAAAACTGACATTTCCTTCTTTACCTCTTTAATTTCATCACTAAAATCAAACCCACTATTTAAAAGATTAAAATACCTCTGCAGTCGTTTTTGCAACCCCATCATGCATCTCTTTTCTTTGTTCTTTTTTTCCTTCCCTATTTTCTTAAAAAACAGTCCCGTCCTTACCTTCACCATTTCCCACCACTGTGCCCGTGAGTCATACAAGTCTTGGAGGGTCTGCCATCGGCTGAACTGCTCTCTGTATTGCCCAACTACTTCCTCATCCTCCAACAGAGAGCAGTTCAACTTCCACAGCCCTCCTCCTAATGTCACACCAGAGGGCAGTGAAAGGGTGCAGGATAGCATCATGTGGTCGGAAGAAAAGGCAGGTAATAATGTAGCATCGGTTGGCGAGCAGTCCCTTGTAAAAACGTAGTCGATTCGAGAGGCTTTGGTGCCGTCACCACTGAACCAGGTGAAACCCTCCTCTCATTGATGCAATGTTTTAAAACAGTCGACTAAGTTAAAATCTCGCACTAAATTCTGCAATAAAACCGATGTTTTGTCCATTTTAAAATCCTCTATCCTTTTCCTGTCTCTCTGAGTTAAAACACAGTTAAAATCCCCTGCAACCACAAGGGGAACCCTACCCAGCATGTGGGGTTGCAAGTCTTCTAAAAGCTCATATCTTTCATTTTTTTCGGTAAAACCATACACATTTAACACTTTAAAATCCTTATCTAAGAACGTCAAGTCTGCTAAAATTGCTCGCCCATCCCTTACCACCGTGCTGCCCTTCACCAAGATATTCGGATTGTTAATTAAAATAGCAACACCATCGTTTTTGTTAAAATTGGACCCACTCCAGATAGACAGTCCTGAGGTCCAAAGCTCCTCCCATTTCCTGTAATTTGTCAAAAAGGGTAAGGCACATTCTTGCAATAGAAACACATCTGACTTACAGGATTTTAAAAAGGATAAAACACTCTGTGCTCGTATGTTGTTCCTCACACTTCTCACATTTATTGTGGAGATGGTGAGGGCCATGAGCAGTGTGGTTAAAAGCATATGAACTTTAAAAGGAGAACATTAAAAGACATACAGAGGCACTTTTTTTAAAAATTATGTTGTTTCTTGTCGCTTTTGCCTCTCCCTTCTCCCATGGGAATTGGGTTCAGGAGGGCTAGAGCTAGACACATCTGGAGCGACAGAGCTAAACTCTTGCAACTCTTTTAGTGTCGATGTTCTTAGCTTAAAATGCAGAAAGGAAACTTCATTTGGGGATTCTGATGGCCACATACGGTCTAGATCTTCTAGCGAAGAACTATCTAGCTGATGCGTTACCCTCATTTTTTTCTCCTCTTCTGCACTTGAGCATTAGGGAGTGAAATGTCTGTTTCACTCCCACTGGATGGCGCGCTTACCTCCGAGACGGTGTGGAGGGAGGAAACCGTTTCCTCCTCTCTCTCTTCTTCATCGGTTACTTGTCTGGGAGTGGTTTCCTCCCCCTGTTTCGTTTCGTCTCCCAATTGTGACTCTGCCCCTTTGGCCGCCCCACTTCCTCCTTCCTGCCCAATCCCAGAGGCTGACTGGGGATTTGAAATTCCCGCCAAAACCTCAGGGACCGCCTCCTCCTCCTCTGTTTGTAACTGTGGGGCGGCCATTTTGTTAGCTTTAAGTTTGTTGGCAAAGCTTTTTGGGCAATCTCTGTAGAGATGGTTTGATTCTCCACACAGGTTACACCGCCTGCCATTGGTGCACTCTTCAAAACTGTGACAAAATTCCCGGCCTGTTGTCCCGGCCCCATTTCTTTTATTGAGAGAAGCTCCTCTTCACCTCCTGTAGACTCCACGATCCCCCGATCCGTCTCCTCGAAAATGCCGCACAGCACTTCTGCCACGTCAAACTCTGACCACTGTTGTGACGGACTCATCTGACACTCCTCCTCTACACCACCTTTATTTTCCACCATGTCTCCTTTCCTTATTTCAGCTGTCTGTTTTCTCCCAAATCCTTCGCCAGCACACGCATTTGAAGGACCCGCTTTCTGGCTGTCCCTTTCCTCAGGAACATTCATCAATACACCTTCAAAATCAGCCTGCAGATCTTGTCCTTCTTTAAACAAACTGGCATATGTTTTCTGTCTGTTGGGACATACCCGGAACAGATGATCCACTCCCCCACATAGACTGCAGCTCTTTGGTTCAGGGCAGGCCGTCGCTATGTGTTCTGACGAGCCACAAAAGCGGCATCTCTGTCCTGTGCATTCTGCTTTCACATGACCCTGTGCACCACACCTCCTACAGTACACTGGCTGTCCAGGATAAGACAGAAAGCCTCTGTTTGATCCAATGAAAAAAGATCCTGGCGGATGTACTAAGCCTCCTAGCGATGCTGGATCTGCACGCAACTTCACCAGGTACCTTCTCTTGCCAGTCCATATGCCGAACCGGTCCTTCAGGCGTTCACCTCCTCTCACCTTCTCACAATATCTGGCCAAAAAAGTTAAAACATCCCCATCCTCCACAAAAGGATTGTAAAGATGGATTGTTAGTGGCAAAAAGTCTTGAGCAAAAGCAGGGAAGAGTTCCAGGCCTCTTAATCGCTGGTGATCTTTTTTCTTCCCCCATGCCTCATAAAACGCCACACAATCTCTTAACTGGAAAAAGGTTAAATCCATGAAACCAGGGCCCAGTTTTTCAAAAGTAATCCACTAGGATTTTGGATAATGGATTGGATCAAATCTTGCAAATGTGTTTTTCAAAAGAAAAAACGGATTACATAATCGGATTAGATCACGTAATCCAATCTTGTTTTTGATCCGGATCAAACCTTTAGTTTGGGTTTTTCAGAACTTTTTTGTAGGATTTGGATCACTTTGATCCAAAAAATCTGGATTAAACTGATCCCATCAGAAGGGTGGATTCAGCGTGGATTTCATGGCCAAAATGTAATGAAAACTTTAAAAACATATCAAATAATACTATATTTGGATCATGCAGTATCTTACAAGATATCCTATTTATTCATAAGGTTTTAATTTTATTTGTTCATCCGTCCAATTTTTTAAGTCAGTCTTGTCGCCTTTTTTGTGTAGTAGTGTCACTATCCCTATTCTAAAACTGTCTGGAAGTCTGTTCAGGGTGTCAAATTCTTTAAAAATGGTCAACAAGTCATGTGCTAAAATGTCCCAAAAGGTCAAGTAAAATTCTACAGGTAGTCCGTCCAGTCCTGGGGACTTTCCCCGCTTAAAACCTTTGAGAGCTTTTTGTATTTCTAAAATGGTAAAATCTTGGCTTAAAAGTGCACATTGACTGTGGAGCTTTTGCTCTAAATAACTTAAAACGTCCATTAAAATGTCTTCTTGTATTTCTTTTTGACCATATAAATCACTATAGAACTTTTCCACCCCTTTCAAGATCTCTTCTGTCCCACTTACTACCCTCCCATCTGTTTTTAAGGTTGTCAATGCCCCTCCCCGTGTTATGATCTTCTTAAAAAAAAACCTCGTACATTTTTCGTCTTCCTCCATCTTTTGTTCTTTACTCCTTAAAATGACATCTTTACTTTGGATTTGGGCTAAAACTGACATTTCCTTCTTTACCTCTTTAATTTCATCACTAAAATCAAACCCACTATTTAAAAGATTAAAATACCTCTGCAGTCGTTTTTGCAACCCCATCATGCATCTCTTTTCTTTGTTCTTTTTTTCCTTCCCTATTTTCTTAAAAAACAGTCCCGTCCTTACCTTCACCATTTCCCACCACTGTGCCCGTGAGTCATACAAGTCTTGGAGGGTCTGCCATCGGCTGAACTGCTCTCTGTATTGCCCAACTACTTCCTCATCCTCCAACAGAGAGCAGTTCAACTTCCACAGCCCTCCTCCTAATGTCACACCAGAGGGCAGTGAAAGGGTGCAGGATAGCATCATGTGGTCGGAAGAAAAGGCAGGTAATAATGTAGCATCGGTTGGCGAGCAGTCCCTTGTAAAAACGTAGTCGATTCGAGAGGCTTTGGTGCCGTCACCACTGAACCAGGTGAAACCCTCCTCTCATTGATGCAATGTTTTAAAACAGTCGACTAAGTTAAAATCTCGCACTAAATTCTGCAATAAAACCGATGTTTTGTCCATTTTAAAATCCTCTATCCTTTTCCTGTCTCTCTGAGTTAAAACACAGTTAAAATCCCCTGCAACCACAAGGGGAACCCTACCCAGCATGTGGGGTTGCAAGTCTTCTAAAAGCTCATATCTTTCATTTTTTTCGGTAAAACCATACACATTTAACACTTTAAAATCCTTATCTAAGAACGTCAAGTCTGCTAAAATTGCTCGCCCATCCCTTACCACCGTGCTGCCCTTCACCAAGATATTCGGATTGTTAATTAAAATAGCAACACCATCGTTTTTGTTAAAATTGGACCCACTCCAGATAGACAGTCCTGAGGTCCAAAGCTCCTCCCATTTCCTGTAATTTGTCAAAAAGGGTAAGGCACATTCTTGCAATAGAAACACATCTGACTTACAGGATTTTAAAAAGGATAAAACACTCTGTGCTCGTATGTTGTTCCTCACACTTCTCACATTTATTGTGGAGATGGTGAGGGCCATGAGCAGTGTGGTTAAAAGCATATGAACTTTAAAAGGAGAACATTAAAAGACATACAGAGGCACTTTTTTTAAAAATTATGTTGTTTCTTGTCGCTTTTGCCTCTCCCTTCTCCCATGGGAATTGGGTTCAGGAGGGCTAGAGCTAGACACATCTGGAGCGACAGAGCTAAACTCTTGCGACTCTTTTAGTGTCGATGTTCTTAGCTTAAAATGCAGAAAGGAAACTTCATTTGGGGATTCTGATGGCCACATACGGTCTAGATCTTCTAGCGAAGAACTATCTAGCTGATGCGTTACCCTCATTTTTTTCTCCTCTTCTGCACTTGAGCATTAGGGAGTGAAATGTCTGTTTCACTCCCACTGGATGGCGCGCTTACCTCCGAGACGGTGTGGAGGGAGGAAACCGTTTCCTCCTCTCTCTCTTCTTCATCGGTTACTTGTCTGGGAGTGGTTTCCTCCCCCTGTTTCGTTTCGTCTCCCAATTGTGACTCTGCCCCTTTGGCCGCCCCACTTCCTCCTTCCTGCCCAATCCCAGAGGCTGACTGGGGATTTGAAATTCCCGCCAAAACCTCAGGGACCGCCTCCTCCTCCTCTGTTTGTAACTGTGGGGCGGCCATTTTGTTAGCTTTAAGTTTGTTGGCAAAGCTTTTTGGGCAATCTCTGTAGAGATGGTTTGATTCTCCACACAGGTTACACCGCCTGCCATTGGTGCACTCTTCAAAACTGTGACCAATTTCTCTACATTTCCCACATACAACTTCCTGGCACGCATCAACTAAGTGCCCAAACTTGCCACATTTTCTACATAGCTTAGGCATGCCTTGATAATGAATGTAGCCTCTGTTCTCACCCAACACAATCATAGAAGGCAGGTGCTTCAGGCCCTGGTAGCCCCTGGCGTCTTCCCATTGTTTGATGGGAATTCTCCAGGAGCATGTCCAGATGCCATCTTCATCCAAAACCTTGACTGGCTGGCCTCGAACTGTGCAAAATCTACCCAGCCAGACACAAATATCCTCCCCAGTTACTGTCTCATTAAACATTCTAACAATCACAGTTTTAAGTGTGTTGTCAGAGAGTCTTTCAACAGCAAACATGGAGAACTGGGATTTAGCTGAATCGAATCTGTGCCAAAAATCATTCAAGTGGGAAACAGTTCTAAAGCTAACATCATAGCCTTTGTTCAGGGGCAGAGTCACAATGCAATTCAAGTCTTCTGGCTTAAAGTTTAGGGTCTTTTGGATCAGCTTCCTGGAGAAGTCCAAACGGGACATCCCCAGGAGCTTCCCCTCGACCTCTGTGAATAAAAACCGCACGCTGTGGTGCCTCCGCACACCGGCACGGGCAGCCGACATGTTGGAGGCACCAACAGCTTAAAACTTTAAAAGGACAATAAATAACAATAAATAACAATAAATAACAATAAATAACTAAAACCTCTTACCTTACTGTGCAGGCCTAAAAAGCAATTTACCTCACAAAGGTTGAAGGCTCAAGATATAAAAAATCTCCAACCAGGAAACCTCCAGGAGGCGATCACTGTCTCAACCGTCCGACCAGACTGCGTGATCTTAGCCAAAAGGCCGAGAAGCGATGGTGCTATGAAGCAGTGGGGGCAGAGCCGGCAAAGGCGATGCCCAACTGGGCCACGGTGGGTTTGTACTTTGCCTCTAGGACCCCTGCTGTCGATCAGATCGGTTATTAAATATCGGAGATTATTTGAAAAAAAATAACACGCCTTATTCAGATCATCATCTCGTTAGTCGAGATTCCAAGACCTGAAATTGTTGTGTCAGACAAAGGAGACATGCAAAATATCACTTGTGATCAGAAGGAGGGGGGAAAAAAGCTAAACTTTAACATTTGGATTGCCACCACAGGGTCATTTAGAAAATGGGTGTGGTCATGTGCTCCCAAAAGCCTATCATCCCTAAAGGAAAATTCAGAACTTTACAAAACTAGGTGAGCACATGCGGCACATGCCAACGACTTTCCATTCACACAGATTTAATCCCTCATTTCTTTCATCAAACTTCTCGCTTCACGTTCTTTGAAACTGTATCAAATGCCCTTCATGAAAAATAGAAACATTTCAGTGAGCTTTACATTTAAAAACGATTGGTAATAACAGCTAGGTGGCAGCCTGGCAGGTGCCTCTAGGACTAGCATGAAGCTTAGCACTCCATCAATACATGACAATTTATGAGATTAAAACCAAGTTTTTGCTCCAAACGAACCCCGAAAGCCTATCGTCCCTAAACGAAAACTCAGAGCTTTACAAAACCATGCGAGCACACGCGACACAAAGAGGCGTACAGAGACGGCGCCGTAAGCGATGCTACGACTGTTAAAAACTAGAGGATCTTTTAGCACCACGTAGTCTGCTTTCAACCAGTATGTCCAGGGGAGAGCGCGAACGCAGTCCCCCACTACCATAAATTATGCAGTCGAGATTCCCACATTTGGGGAATTCGCAGAGGTCAGCACAACCGGAGTGCAATGGCCATGCCTCGCCTCACATGCCTCACATCCAAAACGTGCAGTGACGCTTTGGGAACCACTGCTTTAGAACAACGGTGACCATTTCGTAAGGATGCGAGACAGTACCACCGACTCGGCCTGCCAGTCATCCCAGCACAGGTACGTAGAGACTTCTCGTAAAGCTCAAGCGACGTTTTGTAGGGGATTTTACAGTTAAACAGCCAAAAGACCCGATATGATAAATGAAGACCCAGAGTCAGAGTTTAAAAAAATAATTTGAAGAAAATTTTACTGAAGAATATTTTGCAGCTTCGAGTCTCGCAAGGAGTTCGTTGGCCGTTCTGCGTACATTCACATTTCCACAACAATTATAGTCTAACTAACTACGTCATTACTAAGGATGCAAAGGTTCTGATTGGTTAAGAAAACTAGACAAAACTGGTCATTTTCCACACATGGACTGATAGTCAGAGGCATATCTTCTTCCATCACGATTCTGACGATCGGACCCTAAACTTAGGCACAGAATGTCCCAGTAGAGTGCCAGTTGTCCACCAGTACACATAAAGGACCTGTACAGAACACTTAGCGCACATACAAAGACACACATGATTCACAGCTTCTTCAAGGCTGAAGTCGATCTGAGCTCTGCTCTGAACAGGAAACTTCCCCAAAATATACCGATAAGTTGTGCCTTTCTCTCAGTCAGAGGTACAGACAACATACTTCATTCTTTTCTAGTGTTTGGAAATGGAAAATAAGTCCTTTAACATAAGTCAAAGTCAGTCATTCTAAATAACTCAATATTTAGAAAGATAAAGATTGATAACAACCCGATTACAAGTCATTCAAAATGTATATACCCTCATATTGAAGCAGCAGGGGATTCCAGAATCCAGGCCTTCAGCTTCTTCTACTGTTGGTCACAACAATTTGCAGTCCCTTAAAAGGGAAAGCACACCGTTCCTGGAAACACTGCAATACCAGGTCAATGCGTGGAGTGGACGGAGCAAGCTCCGGTTCCAGCTCCATGAGCCAAAAATCCATTTAATATGTAGTCCCCGGATAGGGACGTATCAGATATTAAACTGATAAGAACAGATTTTTTTTCTTTCGAAAAAAGTTTTATTGTCACATATTTTCCGTTCATTCATTCTTGCCACACGTTTAAAACATTCTCAATTACACAAAAATAAAATGATACAAAAATGATAATTTTGTTTAAAACCAGTTCGTGTAGTGTATCAGTGTAAAAGTCCATGCTTAGGTAGTGTGGTTAAAAGACAAATAAATGAATGACATTTAACATAAAAGTAGATAAAATAAAACACTTAAAATATGCCAAATAAAACATCATCTCTTGTGCAGGACCGAGGGTGAGTCCCTATCAAGAATGTCCATTCACTCCTGCTCTCCAGAACAAGCACAAATTCCCAGCTTAATGGACCCAGCGGAGACCCCCTCTCCTCCGGCCCGCTGGCCCGCTGTTCCCGTAGCCGGTGTGGTAAGGGTGCATCTACGGGCGGCCAAGGTCGGTGGCGGCCGGGACCCTTTTGTGCGACCCCGGCCCCCCCATCCGAATAACGACGCGCGGCCCACCCTGCAGCATTGATCTTATTTTCTGCTCGCATGCGTGGAGGGGGACCGTCACGCGTTTCCCCACCAGCAGGTTTCTGGTGACCCAGATGGCATCCTTGATCACGTTTAGGGCGAGCCAGAGCGAGGTAAAATCTTGTTGTGACAGGTCCTTCAAGCCCTGACCCACCCCCAGGATGGCGAGCTTGTAGTCCACCTGGGCCCCACCCGCTGGCAGGCACGGGAAAACCAGGGGGCCGGTCCTGGCCCACAGGTCCCGCGCAGCGCCACACTCCCAGAGCAGATGACGAACGGTCTCCGGGGATTTACACCCGGACCGTGGGCAGACGGGGTTTTTGGCCATGCCTCTGGAGTGCATTACCGCCCTGACCGGGAGGATCTCATGGGCCACCATCCACGCCAAGTCTTTGTGCCTGTTCTGGAGAGCTGGGTGGGCAACGTTCCTCCAAACCTGCTTGGCCTCACCTAGCGTGAGGCCCGGGACTGGACTCACCGTTTCTCGATCCTGCACAAGAGAGATCAAAGACTTGTGTTTAGTTAAAATGCTGGCGTCATTTCCTTCTAAAAGGTATTTTTTTAAAAATGTCTTAATAAAACTGTATTCTAAAGGCAGGTTAAAAGAAACTGGACTTTTAAGATCAACTGGTAAAACTCTCAATGCTCTTAGATATGACCCCATCCAGAAACGAGCCATCGCCGCAGTCTTGTTCTCTCTGGATGGGGTCAGTGCATATTGGATGTGGAGGGCGGCAAAGCGGCTGCCTAAAAACAGGTGGGGGTCTGGGAGGCCTTTCCCGCCGTTCTCTTTCTTTTTTTTAAAGACCTCCCTCTTCAAACGTTCCCACTTGGACCCCCACATAAAATAAAATACCGCCCTCTCCAGGTTGGCCAGGAATGTTCTTGGGGGACTAAAAACAGAACAGACAAGTAAAATTAGGGGTAAAATCACAGCTTTAAAAATTAAAACCTTCCCTTCTATTGTCATTTGTCTTAGTCCCCAAAAACCCAATCTTTGCCTAAGTTTCCCTAAGATGTCGGTCCAGTTTCCCCGTCCTCCACCCTCTCTGTCAAATTTCACCCCTAAAACTTTCAAATCATTGTCTTTAAAATGCAAATCAAGTCCACCTGTGTCAACGTCCCCCCACGGCCCGAAGAGCTGGGCCTCGGACTTGCTCCTATTGAGCTTGGCGCCCGAGGCCCGACCGTACCAGTCAGTCAAGTCCATTGCTCTTCGTACCGATAAAAGGTCAGTCGCTAAAAGGGTTACGTCATCCATATATAAAACACAGGTCGCTGTCAGTCCACCAGTCCCTGGGATGTCCAGTCCTTTAATCCATTTATCCCTTCTCAAGATTTGTGCCAGTGGCTCAATACAAGCCACGTACAGGAGGGGAGATAAAGGACACCCCTGACGGACGCCGCTGTGAATATTTACAGCTTTAGATAAATGCCCATTAACTACAATTTTACTGACCAGACTTTTGTACAGCAGTCCCACCCAGGCTATAAACCTCCCTGGAAACCCCATTTTTTCCAGTACCTTAAAAAGGAACTGGTGCGAGATGCGGTCGAATGCTTTCTCAAAGTCTAAATTTAGGACTACAATTTCTAACAATTGGAAATACTTAACTCACCCTGCTCTATACAACAACTGTTCGTTTGAATCTCATGCCATTACAATTACATACCCTGTCAAAATTCATCTTGTACTCATCTATCGCCCCCCAGGTCAATTGGGTACCTTTGTTGAGGAATTGGACATGCTGCTGTCCTCATTCCCAGACGATGGTAGTCCACTTGTACTACTGGGCGATTTCAACATTCACCTTGATAAACCGTATGCTTCTGATTTCCTCTCTCTCCTAGCCTCATTTGATTTCAACCGACTCATCACCACAAGTACCCACAAATCTGGCAACCAATTGGACCTGATCTACACACGTAACTGTATCACTGATAACATTCTGGTAACACCTCTGCACGTCTCTGACCATTTCTTTATCACTTTCAATCTGCAACTTATTTGTGCACCACCAACCACTTCAAATGTTTCCTTCAGAAGAAACCTGCGCTCTCTTTCCCCTTCCCATCTCTCTTCTGTTGTGTCATCCTCCCTTCCCTCCCACACACAATTCTCATCTTTGGATGTAAACACTGCAACACACACATTATGCTCCACTTTATCTTCCTCCCTAGACAGTATCTGTCCTCTGTCATCCAGACCATCAAAAGCAACTCCTTCCAACCCCTGGATATCCGATGCGCTTCGTGAAGACCGGACCAAACTCAGGGCAGCAGAAAGGAAATGGCGCAAATCACAAGACCCATCCGACCTAGGTTCGTACCAAGATCTGCTGTCATCCTTTTCTGATGGAGTCCTTGCAGCTAAGTCCTCATACTTCCACAACAAAATCAACGGCGCTACAAACCCACGCTCACTCTTCAAGACATTCAACACACTCCTCTGTCCCCCTCCACCACCTCCCACCACATCTTTAACTGCTGATCGATTTGCCAAGTTCTTCACCGACAAGACATCTGCCATCAGCAGCCAGTTCTCTACACCACCCACACAGGAACTCAGCCCCTCCTCATCCACTAATCTTTTCCCTTCCTTTTCCCCTCTCACGGAGGCAGAAGTATCAAAACTTCTCCTCTCCACTCATCCCACCACCTGCCCTCTAGACCCCATCCCCTCACACCTTCTACAAGCCATCTCTCCCACTCTTTTACCAGCACTTACACACATCATTAACTCGTCTCTCCACACAGGCACTTTCCCTACCGCATTCAAGCAGGCTCGAGTAACCCCACTGCTTAAAAAACCCACGCTAGACACATCACTCGTGGACAACTACAGACCTGTCTCTCTCCTACCGTTCATATCAAAAACACTTGAACGAGTTGTATTCAACCAGGTGTCATCCTTCCTCACACAGAACGACCATCTGGACGTCAACCAATCTGGTTTCAAGAGCGGCCATTCAACAGAGACTGCGCTACTGTCTGTCACGGAATCCCTGCGGATTGCTAAGGCTGGCTCCAAATCATCTGTTCTCATCCTACTGGATCTATCTGCTGCCTTCGACACCGTAAACCATCAAATTCTTCTGTCCACCCTCTCGTCACTGGGCATCTCAGGTACTGCGCTTCAGTGGTTTGAGTCCTATCTCACAGGTAGGTCTTTCAGAGTTGCCTGGGGAGGGGAGGTATCCAAACCTCATGAACTGATCACTGGGGTTCCTCAGGGTTCAGTTCTTGGTCCCCTCCTATTCTCCATTTATACTACGTCACTGGGTCCCATCATACAGGCACATGGTTTCTCCTACCACTGCTATGCTGATGACACACAACTCTACCTGTCCTTCCAACCAGATGATTCCACAGTAGCTGCACGGATCTCAAGCTGTCTGGCGGACATCTCCACGTGGATGGAAGAACACCACCTGCAGCTCAACCTGGCAAAGACTGAGCTTTTAGTCTTCCCTGCCACTCCTACTCTTCAACATGACATCAACATACAGCTTGGTACAACCACCATTACCCCATCAAAGTCGGCCAGAAATCTTGGAGTTATCTTCGATGACCAACTGACCTTCAGTGACCACATCTCAAAGACGGCGCGGTCGTGCAGATTTGCACTTTGCAACATCAGGAAAATCCGTCCCTTCCTGACTGAGCACGCAACACAACTGCTTGTCCAGGCCCTGGTCATTTCAAGGCTTGATTACTGCAATGCTCTTCTGGCTGGTCTGCCGTCAAGTGCAATCAAACCTCTTCAAATGATCCAGAATGCTGCTGCACGTCTTGTCTGCAACGAGCCTAAGAGAGCCCACGTCACGCCCCTCTTCATCTCTTTGCACTGGCTACCCCTTGCTGCTCGCATCAAGTTCAAGGCGCTGATGCTTGCTTACAGATCCACCACAGGCTCTGCACCTTCCTACCTCCACACACTGCTACAACGCTACGTCCCCACCAGAAGCCTGCGATCGCTAAAAGAACGAAGACTTGTGGTACCATCACAGAGAGGCACAAAATCACTCTCCAGAACATTCTCCTTCACTGCTCCCTGCTGGTGGAATGATCTCCCTACTTTCATCAGGAACGCAGATTCCTTGGCAATATTCAAGAGACAGCTGAAAACTCACCTCTTCCGTGAACACTTAATCCCCTCATAAAAAAAAAAAAAAAAAAAAAAAAAAACCCTATCCTTCCCCCCCCCCCCCTTTTTCCCTTCCTACTCTAGCTTATGGTACTGAGCAATGTATGAAACTTGCATTGTGAGCACGTCCTGTGTTATTTGCCAATTCATGAAGAATCGCTTGTTTGTTTTCCTCACTTGTAAGTCGCTTTGGATAAAAGCGTCTGCTAAATGACTAAATGTAAATGTAAATGTAGCCGAATGTTTCTGTCTCTCGCGTAACAGATGGCATCTCTAATCAGCACTAGGCTGTCTGTGATCTTCCTCCCGGGCACAGCGCATGCTTGATCCGGGTGGATTACGTCCCCTAAAACTGTTGACATTCGCGTGGCTAAAATTTTGCTAAAAAGTTTACAATCCAAGTTTAAAAGTGTAATGGGTCGCCAGTTTTTTAAGTCAGTCTTGTCGCCTTTTTTGTGTAGTAGTGTCACTATCCCTATTCTAAAGCTGTCTGGAAGTCTGTTCAGGGTGTCAAATTCTTTAAAAATGGTCAACAAGTCATGTGCTAAAATGTCCCAAAAGGTCAAGTAAAATTCTACAGGTAGTCCGTCCAGTCCTGGGGACTTTCCCCGCTTAAAACCTTTGAGAGCTTTTTGTATTTCTAAAATGGTAAAATCTTGGCTTAAAAGTGCACATTGACTATGAAGTTTTTGGTCTAAAAAATTTAAAACGTCCATCAAAATGTCTTCTTGTATTTCTTTTTGACCATATAAATCACTATAAAACTTTTCCACCCCTCTCAAAATCTCCTCTGTCTTTCTTACTACCCTCCCATCTGTTTTCAAAGTTGTCAATGCCCCTCCCCGTGTTATGATCTTCCTGAAAAAATACCTTGTACATTTTTCATCTTCCTCAATCTTTTGTTCTTTACTCCTTAAAATGACACCTTTACTTTGAATTTGGGCTAAAACTGACATTTCTTGCTTGACTTCTTTAATTTCTTCACTAAAATCAAACCCACTATTTAAAAGATTAAAATACCTCTGCAGTCGTTTTTGCAACCCCATCATGCATCTCTTTTCTTTGTTTTTTTTTTCCCTCCCTATTTTCTTAAAAAACAGTCCCGTCCTTCCCTTCACCATTTCCCACCACTGTGCCCGTGAGTCATACAAGTCTCGGAGGGTCTGCCATCGGCTGAACTGCTCTCTGTATTGCCCAACTACTTCCTCATCCTCCAACAGAGAGCAGTTCAACTTCCACAGCCCTCCTCCTAATGTCACACCAGAGGGCAGTGAAAGGGTGCAGGATAGCATCATGTGATCAGAAAAAAAGGCAGGTAATAATGTAGCATCGGTTGGCGAGCAGTCCCTTGTAAAAACGTAGTCGATTCGAGAGGCTTTGGTGCCGTCACCACTGAACCAGGTGAAACCCTCCTCTCTTTGATGCAATGTTTTAAAACAGTCGACTAAGTTAAAATCTCGCACTAAATTCTGCAGTAAAACCGATGTTTTGTCCATTTTAAAATCCTCTATCCTCTTCCGATCTCTCTGAGTTAAAACACAGTTAAAATCCCCTGCAACCACAAGGGGGGCCCTACCCAGCATGTGGGGTTGCAAGTCTTCTAAAAGCTCATATCTTTCGTGTTTTTCAGTAAAACCATACACATTTAAAACTTTAAAATCCTTGTCTAAGAAAGTCAAGTCTGCTAAAATTGCTCGCCCATCCCTTACCACCGTGCTGCCCTTCACCAAAATATTTGGATTGTTAATTAAAATAGCAACACCGTCATTTTTGTTAAAATTGGACCCACTCCAGATGGACAGTCCTGGGGTCCAAAGCTCCTCCCATTTCCTATAATTTGTTAAAAAAGGTAAGGCACATTCTTGCAATAAAAACACATCTGACTTACAGGATTTTAAAAAAGATAAAACACTCTGTGCTCGTATGTTGTTCCTCACACTTCTCACATTTAGTGTGGAGATGGTGAGGGCCATGAGCAGTGTGGTTAAAAGCATATGAACTTTAAAAGGAAGACACTAAAAGACATACAGAGGTACCTTTAAAAATTATGTTATTTCTTGTCGCTTTAGCCTCTCCCTTCTCCCATGGGAGTTGGGTTCGGGAGGGCTAGAGCTAGACACTTCTGGAGCCACAGAGCTAAACTCTTGCGACTCTTTCGGCGTCGATGTTCTTAGCTTAAAATGCAGAAAAGAAACTTCATTTGGGGATTCTGATGGCCACATACGGTCTAGATCTTCTAACGAAGAACTATCTAGCCGATGCGTTACCCTCATTTTTTTCTCCTCTGCTTCACACAAAGGAGATCCCGCAGTTCTCTTCTGCACTTGAGCATTAGCGCACTGGATGGCGCGCTTACCTCCGAGACGGTGTGGAGGGAGGAAACCGTTTCCTCCTCTCTCTCTTCTTCATCAGTTACTTGTCTGGGAGTGGTTTCCTCCCCCTGTTTCGTTTCGTCTCCCAATTGTGACTCTGCCCCTTTGGCCGCCCCCCTTCCTCCTTCCTGCCCAATCCCCGAGGCTGACTGGGGATTTGAAATTCCCGCCAAAACCTCAGGGACCACCTCCTCCTCCTCTGTTTGTAACTGTGGGGCGGCCATTTTGTTAGCTTTAAGTTTGTTGGCAAAGCTTTTTGGGCAATCTCTGTAGAGATGGCTTGATTCTCCACACAGGTTACACCGCCTGCCATTGGTGCACTCTTCAAAACTGTGACCAATTTCTCTACATTTCCCACATACAACTTCCTGGCACGCATCAGCTAAGTGCCCAAACTTGCCACATTTTCTACATAGCTTAGGCATGCCTTGATAATGAATGTAGCCTCTGTTCTCACCCAACACAATCATAGAAGGCAGGTGCTTCAGGCCCTGGTAGCCCCTGGCGTCTTCCCATTGTTTGATGGGAATTCTCCAGGAGCATGTCCAGATGCCATCTTCATCCAAAACCTTGACTGGCTGGCCTCGAACTGTGCAAAATCTACCCAGCCAGACACAAATATCCTCCCCAGTTACTGTCTCATTAAACATTCTAACAATCACAGTTTTAAGTGTGTTGTCAGAGAGTCTTTCAACAGCAAACATGGAGAACTGGGATTTAGCTGAATCGAATCTGTGCCAAAAATCATTCAAGTGGGAAACAGTTCTAAAGCTAACATCATAGCCTTTGTTCAGGGGCAGAGTCACAATGCAATTCAAGTCTTCTGGCTTAAAGTTTAGGGTCTTTTGGATCAGCTTCCTGGAGAAGTCCAAACGGGACATCCCCAGGAGCTTCCCCTCGACCTCTGTGAATAAAAACCGCACGCTGTGGTGCCTCCGCACACCGGCACGGGCAGCCGACATGTTGGAGGCACCAACAGCTTAAAACTTTAAAAGGACAATAAATAACAATAAATAACAATAAATAACAATAAATAACTAAAACCTCTTACCTTAATGTGCAGGCCTAAAAAGCAATTTACCTCACAAAGGTTGAAGGCTCAAGATATAAAAAATCTCCAGCCAGGAAACCTCCAGGAGGCGATCGCTGTCTCAACCGTCCGACCAGACTGCGTGATCTTAGCCAAAAGGCCGAGAAGCGATGGTGCTATGAAGCAGTGGGGGCAGAGCCGGCAAAGGCGATGCCCAACTGGGCCACGGTGGGTTTGTACTTTGCCTCTAGGACCCCTGCTGTCGATCAGATCGGTTATTAAATATCGGAGATTATTTGAAAAAAAATAACACGCCTTATTCAGATCATCATCTCGTTAGTCGAGATTCCAAGACCTGAAATTGTTGTGTCAGACAAAGGAGACATGCAAAATATCACTTGTGATCAGAAGGAGGGGGGAAAAAAGCTAAACTTTAACATTTGGATTGCCACCACAGGGTCATTTAGAAAATGGGTGTGGTCATGTGCTCCCAAAAGCCTATCATCCCTAAAGGAAAATTCAGAACTTTACAAAACTAGGTGAGCACATGCGGCACATGCCAACGACTTTCCATTCACACAGATTTAATCCCTCATTTCTTTCATCAAACTTCTCGCTTCACGTTCTTTGAAACTGTATCAAATGCCCTTCATGAAAAATAGAAACATTTCAGTGAGCTTTACATTTAAAAACGATTGGTAATAACAGCTAGGTGGCAGCCTGGCAGGTGCCTCTAGGACTAGCATGAAGCTTAGCACTCCATCAATACATGACAATTTATGAGATTAAAACCAAGTTTTTGCTCCAAACAAACCCCGAAAGCCTATCGTCCCTAAACGAAAACTCAGAGCTTTACAAAACTATGCGAGCACACGCGACACAAAGAGGCGTACAGAGACGGCGCCGTAAGCAATGCTACGACTGTTAAAAACTAGAGGATCTTTTAGCACCACGTAGTCTGCTTTCAACCAGTATGTCCAGGGGAGAGCGCGAACGCAGTCCCCCACTACCATAAATTATGCAGTCGAGATTCCCACACTTGGGGAATTCGCAGAGGTCAGCACAACCGGAGTGCAATGGCCGCGCCGTGCCCTGGGTGAACCACCTTTCTGATCGTGGTGTCTCCCCTGCCAGGTAAGTATGAGTCCCCAGACCTCCAGTCAGAGGCTACCCTCTCCCTCTTTGCCATCCTCATCAACGGTGAGCCCCCCGCCTCCCCCGAAACAAAGGAAGGACGGGTCCCTTCCAATACTTGACTGCGATTTACGTCACCGTGCCTTCAAGCCTGCAAACTTGAACGAGCTACGTGAGCTGTGGTCCTTTAGACCAGTGGCTCCCATCAGTCAGGCGTGTTTGATTAAATGTCTCCCTGATCAAACACACCTGATTCAACTCATCAGTAAAGACTCCAAGACCTCAGATGGGTGCATCACATCCAAAACGTGCAGTGACGCTTTGGGAACCACTGCTTTAGAACAACGGTGACCATTTCGTAAGGATGCGAGACAGTACCACCGACTCGGCCTGCCAGTCATCCCAGCACAGGTACGTAGAGACTTCTCGTAAAGCTCAAGCGACGTTTTGTAGGGGATTTTACAGTTAAACAGCCAAAAGACCCGATATGATAAATGAAGACCCAGAGTCAGAGTTTAAAAAAATAATTTGAAGAAAATTTTACTGAAGAATATTTTGCAGCTTCGAGTCTCGCAAGGAGTTCGTTGGCCGTTCTGCGTACATTCACATTTCCACAACAATTATAGTCTAACTAACTAAGGATGCAAAGGTTCTGATTGGTTAAGAAAACTAGACAAAACTGGTCATTTTCCACACATGGACTGATAGTCAGAGGCATATCTTCTTCCATCACGATTCTGACGATCGGACCCTAAACTTAGGCACAGAATGTCCCAGTAGAGTGCTAGTTGTCCACCAGTACACATAAAGGACCTGTACAGAACACTTAGCGCACATACAAAGACACACATGATTCACAGCTTCTTCAAGGCTGAAGTCGATCTGAGCTCTGCTCTGAACAGGAAACTTCCCCAAAATATACCGATAAGTTGTGCCTTTCTCTCAGTCAGAGGTACAGACAACATACTTCATTCTTTTCTAGTGTTTGGAAATGGAAAATAAGTCCTTTAACATAAGTCAAAGTCAGTCATTCTAAATAACTCAATATTTAGAAAGATAAAGATTGATAACAACCCGATTACAAGTCATTCAAAATGTATATACCCTCATATTGAAGCAGCAGGGGATTCCAGAATCCAGGCCTTCAGCTTCTTCTACTGTTGGTCACAACAATTTGCAGTCCCTTAAAAGGGAAAGCACACCGTTCCTGGAAACACTGCAATACCAGGTCGATGCGTGGAGTGGACGGAGCAAGCTCCGGTTCCAGCTCCGTGAGCCAAAAATCCATTTAATATGTAGTCCCCGGATAGGGACGTATCAGATATTAAACTGATAAGAACAGATTTTTTTTTTTTTTTTTATTAACACCAAAATCATACGTGTACATTGATCACACAGTTCAAATCAAAATTATTATTACATACCCAATTCCTAACAGAAAAAAAAAACCCAAGAAAAACTATTTGAGGCCCCTTCTCAAAAAATTTTTAATTTCCTCCTTAAACTTAACCTCTTGAACTACCTCCTCCACCCCGTTCAAAACACTATACAGAATTGTTTTGGGACCCCTTCCTTTTTGCTTTGATCTCAACATTGAGGTCCTCTGATTCCACAAAACTCTTTTCCCCTCTGATATAATTATCCACACCGCCTTCCTCAATTCAACTTTTTGTCCCTCCAGACCCTCTCCATAAATGATCAAATTCCGGGTCAGTAAAGGACCCTTACACCCCTTCCACCACTGGTACAATAAAAGCCAGAATTCTGAAGAAACTGGGCAACACCAAAAAACATGCTCTATTGTTTCTTCCCTCCCACACCCCCTTGGACATAAAGGTGACTTCCCCTGTCCATGCCGATACAATCTCTCCCTTACCGGTAAACGCCCCAGAGCCCCCAACCAATGAAGATCTCTGCAAGTCCCGTCCAAGTATGATGGCTGCAACATTCCCCAATTTACAACAACTGGGAGTCGACTTTCAAAACTTTCCCCACCCACCCTCCTCTCTCGCAAACCCTTGTACAGCTCCTTATGGTTCAACACTGCTCTCTGTTCCAAACACCAAGGATGCTTACGCACCAGGTTAGCAAAACACTGGTATTCTGCTGTCCTATCCATAGCCCATGGAACCAACTTATCCCACACAATCAGAGCTCTCAGCGGAAAAGCTGCCCAAAACCTTGCCAAGAAATAGGCTTTATGGTTCGTTGCCTGAACGATTAGACGAGCCAGAAAGGATGAAAAAATAGCTGTCACCCACAATGTAAAAAAAGGCACATTCCTCCCACCCTTCTTAATTTCCTGACTCACCTGAGCCTTAGATACCAGCTCACTCCCACCTTTCCACAGAAAGGAATACACCAGCCCCTCTAACTCACGGCCACAATTATAAGGAAGAGGAAACACATATGCCAAATAATTAACTGTTGGCAGTAAATCTGCTTTTATCACTAGAGATCGGCCAGATAATGAAAGCTCTCTAGTACTCCACAATCCTATTTTAGAGCGCACCTTTCCAATCAAAACCTTCCAATTCTCTTTAGCACTGTTCTGTCTAAAAAACTGAACTCCTAAAACCTTCAGCCCATTCTCGCATAAACTATATTCCCCAAAGGCCGTCTTTCGATTAGCCCATTGTCCAACGTACATTACAGCGGACTTTGACATATTCACTTTCGCCCCGGTAGCTTCCCCAAAAGCCTTCAGAATTTTACTTGACTCTCTAAAATCCCGCTCTGATGTCAAAAAAAGTGTCATGTCATCTGCATACAACAACACCTTTGCTCGCACACCTCCGGCCCCCGGCAGGTGCAGACCTGTAAAAGCCTGACATGCCCTTAAGCAGGAAGCTAGTGGCTCAATGGACAAAATGTAAAGAAGAGGGGAAAGAGGACAACCTTGTCTTACTCCCCCTAGCTGCTCCACTGGCTTTGTTAAAAAACCATTAACTTTAAATTTACTCACTGCCCCTTCATATAATAAACGAACCCACTGCCTAATTCTTGCCCCAAATCCTACCCTCTCAAGGACTGCAAACAGAAAAGGCAGGCTCACCCTGTCAAAGGCCTTCTCTTGATCCAGGCTCAAAATGGCTAGAGCCAACTGCCGTTGCTCTGCCCACCCAATAGCATCCCTGATCAGGGTTAGATTTAAGCTACCAGAGCGACCTGGTACTCCACAGGTCTGATCAGGATGCACCACTTTCTCCACCACAGATCTCATCCGTAAAAATATGACCTTTGCCAGAATCTTGTAATCAGTGGTAAGCAGGGTAATAGGTCTCCAGTTTCCCAACTCTGTCCTGTCCCCTTTCTTATACAGAAGAGAGACGTGCCCTGTCCTCATAGAGGCTGGAAGTAGCCCAGTCACCAAGCTTTCATTATAAACCTCGACCAAGTCTTGTCCAATCAGTTGCCCAAAGGAGCAAAAGAGCTCAACTGGCAAACCATCGCTGCCTGGGGCCGTCCCTTTCTTAAAGGATGCCATTGCCCCTTCCACTTCTTGCAATGACACCTCTCCTTCCAATACTGCAGCTTCCTCCTCCTCTAAGACCTTGTCTAAACAAGCTACAAACTCCCTTGATTTTGAGTCCACTGCACCCCGGGGACTAAAGAGCTGCTTATAAAAGCCTTCTACTGTTCTCAACATCTCATCTGCATCTGTAACATATCCATTCTCTCCCCTTAACCCTTCTATCACTTTCCTTTGCTGCTGCTTCTTTATGGTAGCAAAAAAGTACTTTGATGGCTTTTCTTCTGACTCCCGTCGTCTCGCCCCCATTTCCACCATAAACTTCCCGGCCTCCTTCATATAAAAGGTTTTGACCTTATCTTGAATAATATAAAACCTATCTCGCCCATCCGCTGTCTCTCCACCCCCCCGAGCCCATAAAAGTTGCATTTCCCTAATCCAACCCCCAATTTGCTCCCGCCTTTTCGCCGCCTTGGCTTCTCCCCACCACCTACAAAACAAAGCCATTCTCTCTTTAACCCCCTCCCACCACTGGGCCCGTGTATCAAACAGACCCTTCAAATTTTGCCAGGATCTATACAGAAGCCTAAAAACCGTACAGAAAAACCCATCCTGCAAATACGATTTATTAAACCTCCAAGACCCCCTCCCCCTCTCAATACCCCCCACCTCCACCTCAACCCCTATCATACAATGATCTGACAACCACACTGGCAAAATAAAGAAATTTTCCACTCTAACACCCGTTGACACAAACACATAATCCAAACGGGATGTCTCTCCTCTACTATTTCTCCAAGTGCAGCCCTCCAAAGCCCTCCCTGCCAATTTAAAGGAATCACGGAAAGAAAAACTTCTAAGGAGATGCGCTAATTCCCCTTTCGGTTCTTTATCTAGTGAAACATTAAAGTCCCCTCCCAGTATCACCGTCCGATTTGTATAAAACAAAGGCTTCAAAACATCAAAAAAACCCATCCTCTCTTCCCTCTTACTAGGTGCATATACATTAATTAATCTGATGCCTACACCTCTCCATCTTACATCAGCATACAACACCCTTCCTGGAACTACCATTAGATTCCCTTCAATAATGAACTCCTGAGAGTTAAAAAGTATACCCACCCCGTCTGCATTGACATTCCCAGCCCCCCAGATAGCCGGACCTTTTCCCCATTCTTTTGAAAAGAGAATCTCATCTCTGCTACTCTCTAGATGGCATTCTTGTAAGAACATAACATCAAAACGAACAAAACTCAAAGACTCAAAAAAGGCTATCCTTCGTTTTACCATCTTCAAGCCTCTTACATTAAGAGAGGCTACCCTCAGTCCCCCCATTTAACACAAAGAAGGAAAAAACACTAACCAGGTCTTTTCATTCATTTCACCGTTAAAAACTCCCTTTCCTTCCCAAGGTCCCCTTTCCTCTGCCCTTCCCCTTTCTTGTAAGCACCTCACACCATTCACCTCTTTCATTTCCTCTATCCCCACCCTCCTCCCGCCCCCCTTCCTCTCCCCTCCCGTGCACTTTCCCCTTCCCTTTCTCCATTACTTCCATCCACCCACCCACCTCCCCTCCTTCCCCTCTTTCCCCTCTCTCATTCCCCTTCTCCCCTCCCTCTTTATCCTTCTGCAAAATTAACTTAACCTTTTCCAAAGCCCCTCCCCCACTCCGGTTTCCCCCACTTTCCTCTACCACCCTCTCCCTTGTGTCCATCTCTTCCATAACACATTTACTCTGTCTCTGTCTAAGTGCAGGTTCTTGAGCCTGGATTTTACTGCACTTCTTTTCCCGATCTCCAGTCACCTCCTCCCCAAGTTTCCTTCTCCTGAAGCCCTGGCTTTTATCCAGCCTCATCGAGGGCCCATCACCTTCCATTGTGTCCTGCTCCAACTCCATTTCCAAATGTAGCTCCCCTTCACCACCTATAGACTCAGTTTTCCCGGACTCCGTCTCCTCATAAATACCGCACAGTACCTCCGCGACATCAACCTCCGACCAATCCTGCGAAGGACTCAACTGTAACTCCTCCATCCCGCTTCTTTCTTCCATCAGATTTCCACTCCTTGCTTCCGCCGCCTGCCCTCTCACAGCTCCACCACCTGCCTCCACTCCCGAAGGGCCCGCCGCTTGACTCTCTCTTCCGCCCGCCACACTCATCAACAGTCCTTCAAGATCAGCCTGCATACTTTGACTTTCATTAAACAAGCTGGAAAAGGTTTTCTGTCGGCTTGGACATACCCGGAACAAATGGTCCCTTCCTCCACATAAACTGCAGGTTTTTGGTTCTGGGCAGGCCGACGCCATGTGCTCTGCAGAACCACAAAAACGGCATCTCTGTCCCGTGCAGTCCGCTTTCAGATGTCCTTGCACTCCACACCTCCTGCAATACGTTGGCTGACTTGGATAAAACAAAAATCCCTTATTGGAACCAATATAGAAAGACCCAGGTGGATGCACTACCTCACCTGGAACCGCTTTATCCATCCGTAGCTTAACCAGGTATCTTCTCTTTCCATTCCATATACCAAAACGGTCTTTCAAATGTTCACCTCCTTTCACCGTCTCGCAGTACCTAGTCAAAAAGGCCAAAACGTCCCCATCCTCCACGTAAGAGTTATATAGGTGGATGGTTAGTGGCATGAAATCCTGGAGATAAGCAGGGAAAAACTGCAGATCCTTTAGCAAAGGGTGCTCCTTCTTCTTCTTCCATGACTCGTGAAAAGCAGTACAGTCAGTCAATTGAAAAAAGGTCAAATCCATAAACCCGGATGTAGAAAAGTCTTGCAAACAAAAAATCGAAGAAACCGGAACACCAAACAGTCCTCTTAGTATCTCCATCACCACGAATTCTCTCCCGAATCTCCTTTTAGCTTCCGCAGTCGCCTCCACCTTCACCTGCAATCGTACCGTATTCTTCATCCGCACCACCATGGTCGGCAAGGGTGTATCCTCTCTCGCAAAATCCAGTTGGTATGATCTCACTTGATCTTAGCCAAAAGGCCGAGAAGCGATGGTGCTATGAAGCAGTGGGGGCAGAGCCAGCAAAGGCGGTGCCCAACTGGGCCACGGTGGGTTTGTACTTTGCCTCTAGGACCCCTGCTGTCGATCAGATCGGTTATTAAATATCGGAGATTATTTGAAAAAAAATAACACGCCTTATTCAGATCATCATCTCGTTAGTCGAGATTCCAAGACCTGAAATTGTTGTGTCAGACAAAGGAGACATGCAAAATATCACTTGTGATCAGAAGGAGGGGGGAAAAAAGCTAAACTTTAACATTTGGATTGCCACCACAGGGTCATTTAGAAAATGGGTGTGGTCATGTGCTCCCAAAAGCCTATCATCCCTAAAGGAAAATTCATAACTTTACAAAACTAGGTGAGCACATGCGGCACATGCCAACGACTTTCCATTCACACAGATTTAATCCCTCATTTCTTTCATCAAACTTCTCGCTTCACGTTCTTTGAAACTGTATCAAATGCCCTTCATGAAAAATAGAAACATTTCAGTGAGCTTTACATTTAAAAACGATTGGTAATAACAGCTAGGTGGCAGCCTGGCAGGTGCCTCTAGGACTAGCATGAAGCTTAGCACTCCATCAATACATGACAATTTATGAGATTAAAACCAAGTTTTTGCTCCAAACGAACCCCGAAAGCCTATCGTCCCTAAACGAAAACTCAGAGCTTTACAAAACTATGCGAGCACACGCGACACAAAGAGGCGTACTGAGGCGGCGCCGTAAGCGATGCTACGACTGTTAAAAACTAGAGGATCTTTTAGCACCACGTAGTCTGCTTTCAACCAGTATGTCCAGGGGAGAGCGCGAACGCAGTCCCCCACTACCATAAATTATGCAGTCGAGATTCCCACATTTGGGGAATTCGCAGAGGTCAGCACAACCGGAGTGCAATGGCCGCGCCTCGCCCTGGGTGAACCACCTTTCTGATCATGGTGTCTCCCCTGCCAGGTAAGTATGAGTCCCCAGGCCTCCAGTCAGAGGCTACCCTCTCCCTCTTTGCCATCCTCATCAACGGTGAGCCCCCCGCCTCCCCCGAAACAAAGGAAGGATGGGTCCCTTCCAATACTTGACTGCGATTTACGTCACCGTGCCTTCAAGCCTGCAAACTTGAACGAGCTACGTGAGCTGTGGTCCTTTAGACCAGTGGCTCCCATCAGTCAGGCGTGTTTGATTAAATGTCTCCCTAATCAAACACACCTGATTCAACTCATCAGTAAAGACTCCAAGACCTCAGATGGGTGCATCACATCCAAAACGTGCAGTGACGCTTTGGGAACCACTGCTTTAGAACAACGGTGACCATTTCGTAAGGATGCGAGACAGTACCACCGACTCGGCCTGCCAGTCATCCCAGCACAGGTACGTAGAGACTTCTCGTAAAGCTCAAGCGACGTTTTGTAGGGGATTTTACAGTTAAACAGCCAAAAGACCCGATATGATAAATGAAGACCCAGAGTCAGAGTTTAAAAAAATAATTTGAAGAAAATTTTACTGAAGAATATTTTGCAGCTTCGAGTCTCGCAAGGAGTTCGTTGGCCGTTCTGCGTACATTCACATTTCCACAACAATTATAGTCTAACTAACTAAGGATGCAAAGGTTCTGATTGGTTAAGAAAACTAGACAAAACTGGTCATTTTCCACACATGGACTGATAGTCAGAGGCATATCTTCTTCCATCACGATTCTGACGATCGGACCCTAAACTTAGGCACAGAATGTCCCAGTAGAGTGCCAGTTGTCCACCAGTACACATAAAGGACCTGTACAGAACACTTAGCGCACATACAAAGACACACATGATTCACAGCTTCTTCAAGGCTGAAGTCGATCTGAGCTCTGCTCTGAACAGGAAACTTCCCCAAAATATACCGATAAGTTGTGCCTTTCTCTCAGTCAGAGGTACAGACAACATACTTCATTCTTTTCTAGTGTTTGGAAATGGAAAATAAGTCCTTTAACATAAGTCAAAGTCAGTCATTCTAAATAACTCAATATTTAGAAAGATAAAGATTGATAACAACCCGATTACAAGTCATTCAAAATGTATATACCCTCATATTGAAGCAGCAGGGGATTCCAGAATCCAGGCCTTCAGCTTCTTCTACTGTTGGTCACAACAATTTGCAGTCCCTTAAAAGGGAAAGCACACCGTTCCTGGAAACACTGCAATACCAGGTCGATGCGTGGAGTGGACGGAGCAAGCTCCGGTTCCAGCTCCGTGAGCCAAAAATCCATTTAATATGTAGTCCCCGGATAGGGACGTATCAGATATTAAACTGATAAGAACAGATACTACACTTGATCTTAGCCAAAAGGCCGAGAAGCGATGGTGCTATGAAGCAGTGGGGGCAGAGCCGGCAAAGGCGATGCCCAACTGGGCCACGGTGGGTTTGTACTTTGCCTCTAGGACCCCTGCTGTCGATCAGATCGGTTATTAAATATCGGAGATTATTTGAAAAAAATAACACGCCTTATTCAGATCATCATCTCGTTAGTCGAGATTCCAAGACCTGAAATTGTTGTGTCAGACAAAGGAGACATGCAAAATATCACTTGTGATCAGAAGGAGGGGGGAAAAAAGCTAAACTTTAACATTTGGATTGCCACCACAGGGTCATTTAGAAAATGGGTGTGGTCATGTGCTCCCAAAAGCCTATCATCCCTAAAGGAAAATTCAGAACTTTACAAAACTAGGTGAGCACATGCGGCACATGCCAACGACTTTCCATTCACACAGATTTAATCCCTCATTTCTTTCATCAAACTTCTCGCTTCACGTTCTTTGAAACTGTATCAAATGCCCTTCATGAAAAATAGAAACATTTCAGTGAGCTTTACATTTAAAAACGATTGGTAATAACAGCTAGGTGGCAGCCTGGCAGGTGCCTCTAGGACTAGCATGAAGCTTAGCACTCCATCAATACATGACAATTTATGAGATTAAAACCAAGTTTTTGCTCCAAACGAACCCCGAAAGCCTATCGTCCCTAAACGAAAACTCAGAGCTTTACAAAACTATGCGAGCACACGCGACACAAAGAGGCGTACTGAGGCGGCGCCGTAAGCGATGCTACGACTGTTAAAAACTAGAGGATCTTTTAGCACCACGTAGTCTGCTTTCAACCAGTATGTCCAGGGGAGAGCGCGAACGCAGTCCCCCACTACCATAAATTATGCAGTCGAGATTCCCACATTTGGGGAATTCGCAGAGGTCAG